>SNQJ01S0120369.1:14807-27192 GCA_010110895.2 Picea sitchensis | reverse complement strand
CCTGCAAGTGTTGTTAGAATATCTACTAGGTTAAGTAGAACCCCTGAATGATATTCTTTTTCATTTTATTATTTATTGTTGATTATTTTGGTGAACCATAAAGCTATAAATAGGCAATGCAGATAGACACTAAAAAGAAGTGGAAGCATGTCATAAAAGAAGAAATGGATTCTTTGGTAAATAACCATACATAGTACATGGTTAAGTTGCTTACATGAAAAAAAGAATTGCAGAATAAATGAGTTTATAAGTTGAAGGAAGAAGATGGAGACAAAAAGTGGTATAAGGCCAAATTTGTTTTAAAGGGGTTTGCACAAAAGAAATATATATATTTTGATGAAATATTTTCTCTTGTTAAAATGACTTCAATTAGGACTATTTTAAGTCTTACGGAAGTATTAGATTTGCATCTTGAACAATTAGATATAAAAACAACTTTTCTCCATGGGAATTTGGGGAAAGAGATTTATATGCAACACCCACATAGATATGAGGTCAAAGGGAAGTAGAATTTGGTATGCAGGTTGAAGAAAAGATTGTATGGCATAAAACAAGGTCTAAGGCAGTGGTGTTTGAAGTTTGACAAGTTTATGGTTGAAAAAAGATTGTGCTATATAAAACAAGGTCTAAGGCAGTGGTGTTTGAAGTTTGACAAGTTTATAACAAAACAATAATATTATAATGATGTCATTCTGATCAACAGGTTTAATTTGAAGAGGCTAGGAAAATGGAACCATATTATATTGCTATTGTGTACCCATGACTTGTTTGCTGTAAGGTTTAACATGCAGATATAAAATGTGCCCAAAAGAGATTAGCTTAATTCATCGAAATGAAATATCTGAGTGTTGTAAAACAACCTTGGTGTATGAGGAATACCAGTAGACACAAAACACAAACTGACACTGTCCTTGGGAAGAGCATAGAGAATTTGTTGGAGAGGTTTAGAATGTAATGAAAAACCAGTTAGTACAATTTTGGCTAGCTATTTCAAATTAATTGAGGAAATGTGTCCCATGACACAAGAGAAAACAAATAAATGCCCATAGGGTCCCTTTGTATTCATCAAAGTGGCTTGACAACCTTGATATTGTGGTAGTGTGCACAATACCAGATATTGCAGCCATGCAGTGGAGCTATGAGTAGGTATAAGGAACAACTAAAAGAGAACTAGGAGGAAGTAAAGTTGATTATTAGGTATTTGAGAGGTTCTACTACACATGCATTATAGTTTTGGAGGTTCAAACACCTTTCTACGGGGATATGTTGGAATTGGATGTAGGTGATAAAGATATGAGAGGAGCAAATCTGGCGTGGTGGAAGGTTTCTTACTATAGGTGGAACAACAATAAGTTGATTTTGAAACTACAAAAAGTTGTTCTACCCTAAACAACAAAAAGCAGAGTATTGCTGTTTCCTAAAAAAAGGCCAAGAATAGGATGATTTCTGCTTATGCATTTTGGTTATGGAGGAATTCAGAAAGAATTTGGAGAATAGTAGGTTGTATTGTAACAACCAGAGTGCCATTCATCTTACAAAAAAACTCATCCTTCTCTCACTCTAAGACTAAGTGCATATACAGTTTAGGTACCATTTCATACAATCTTTTTTTGAATATGGACATTTGAAGTTGAAAAGATACATACTAGCAAAAACCCTACGTACATGTTGCTAACAAAGGTAGTAATAAGGAGAAAATGATTCTACCTGGCCAGTTGGCATTCAAGCATGAAGATGAAGAGATGAGAAACTTGTCAAGTCTAAGGTGAATCATAGTTTGGTAGGTACAATAACAATGGAGTTGCTATGATCAATCTCCAAGTGAGATTGTTGGTTGTGAAGTCGGATTATCTTCCCGATTCAGAGTTCCTTTTGTCTCTACGCTTGATCCCATTTCCTTACTTGGGTGTAAGGGGTGGGACTTGCCCCTCCACATCTATCACTGTGATGGCGACGACATTTTATGGAGCCCCTCGAAGATAATTTTTGGGAAAATTGACTCTATAAAATATTGTAATTTCATAGTCAATCCCCAACTACCATCATTAGGCTGCATATAATGGTATAAATTATGTTAGGGTTTTTCCCCTAAAAGACAACTCTCTTTTATAAGGGAAATGTATAAGGGGAAGGGAGCTGAGTGTGAATGTTGTATTATGAGAGATGAGATTATGAGAGAAAGAAGAGGAAATTCATAACGAAGTGGGATGTATGTTGTATCCCTTCATTTGTTGGATAATAATAGTTGATTAATAATTTATTTGGTGAAGGTAGTCCATATTAAATGAATAACTTAATTATATCTATGTCTCCTTTGTGTTTTATTTATGACTCCATTTATTTTATATTACATACTTACATTCCTTTCTAACAAATAATACATACACCAATAATATAATAAGATATATTTATCCAAATATAAGATATGATGAATTTAATGTTGTAAAAAGAATACACCATGAAAAAATATACCAAATTATAAAATATATATAAATCACTAAAATAAAGAGTATTTTAATTTTTTGATAAAAAATAAAATGAACATCAGTACATTATTTTTTACAATGATTTATAAATTTTCATTATAAATATGTATATATATATATATTAATTACCATTATAAAATAGGATTTGAACTTTGAAAAAAATGAAAAGATTCAATTTTGATGACTGGTCGCAATGTGCCGGATGCAGTGCATTTGGACTCGATGCATTTGAATAATTGATTTGGACTATGTGTTGGACACAATGCATTTGAAAAAATAGATTTGAATCTTGGACTATGTGTTGGACTCAATGCATTTGAATAATTGAAGTCACATTTCCTCTCATCTATCACATCGAGTAGTGCGCTAACATTTAATTTTGATCGCAATGTGTCATGCCCGTCGCCTCACGATGTGATGAACGACTTTTCCTCCAGACAGGAGTGGAATTTGACAGGCAGGCAAGAGGAATATTTGTCTGTCAACAAATAGGAATCAGTAATCTTATAAAAAATTTTTTTTTGTTTGAAATTTAGTGATGAATAGTTGGATCGAAGGTATTTTCAAATATTGAATTTATTTATGTATTTAGAAATAAAATTTAAACAATAAAAATAAAAATTGTTCATTACCAAATTCCTGTCAGATAATCTAAAAATAAAACGTTTAACCTACAAAAAATAGAAATAGAAATAAGCTCGAGAATAATTTGACTGTAAAATACAATTAAGAATTTTTAATAATAGTCTTATTTTTTATTAAAACTCTATATAAAAAAAAAAATTAATTTTATTCAATTAATTATTCATATTAATTATTTTATAGTCTTGTTGTTTGATTTTGAAATTTCTAACCATATTCCAGGTAAATATCGGTGAAGAATTCTTCTCCCAGACAACACATGACTTTGTTTTCATCCCAATTCACAATTGCATCCTTCCAAGAGATGGTTTGTTTATTTATTCTCCTAAATGTTCAAATTTGAGATAAGAGGCCAATTGAATGCATGCTGGAGATGATTTCTCCTCTGCTCTGCCCGGGATGGATTTGAATTTGCATTGTATTTGAGTTAATTTGCGTCCTCTGCTGTACGAGGCATCTCTACCTCCATCAGAAGAGAAGGGGGAAGGCTTCGGTTGTGGTAAGTCAAACGCCATGTACACTCTGCTGCAGTTTTTCCTTACGTTTTTATTTACGCAGTTACTGATTTTGGTGGGATGTGGGGAGGGAGGGCAAGAGCATACAAGCGAATTTGTTATCTCCTCTACTAGACTGAAAAATTCTGGTTGGAGGCCTGGGAATAACACATATCTGCTTTCTCCAAACGGGACATTCTGTGCCGGTTTCTATAATGTTACTCCAAATAATTATGCTTTTGCTGTCTGGTAAGCCAACGATCCTAATCGAACCGTGGCATGGATGGCTAATAGAGACCATCTCATAGGCTACAATTCTTCCCTAACCTTAAAGGATGGAAATCTCACTATATCTGACTCCGATGCCCATGAAATATGGAGTGCGACGATCCTAGTTTCCAATTCTGGAATGGACATGATTTTGCTGGAATCAGGGAATTTGGTCTTCAGTACAAGCAATGAGAACCATGTTTGGCAGAGCTTAGACTCTCCTACTTTTACTCTTCCTCCAACGCAGACTTTCTCCGAGAAAAACAGATTGGTGTCGACAAGAAATGACAACACCTACACCTCAGTTGTCGATATCTTCTCTGCCTCTCAGTCCAACACGCAAACGCCCTCCTTGTATTATAACAGGAGCGAATTAGGATCAGATCAACTTGATTTGTATGGGGTTTTGCATTGGCTTTTGGCAACTAATTATGGCATTCAATTTAGTCTGGGCGTTGATGGGTATCTAAGTTTAGGCGATGATGGGAATCTGATAAACTCAAGCAACTCGAAGGTTTTGATGGCATTAGACAGTGGGGATCCCGCCGGTCCCTTAAGAAGATTAACTTTAGACCACGATGGAAATCTCCGAATTTACAGTTGGAAGCGGGACTCATCTTCTTCTTTGGTAGTAGTCTGGGAAGCAATACAAGAGCGTTGTCAAATTCACGGCACTTGTGGAGACAACGCTATATGCAAGACTCCCGAATTGAACAACAGTACGCCAGAATGCCAATGTCCACCGGGTTTCAATCGAAATATTACTGATCCTCGCAGCTGCCAGAGAACTATTCAATTTTCCAATCTGTCGTGCAGTTCTAATTATCAGAGTATCGACAATCAATTTATCCCGTTGGATTATGTTTTTTTCACGGGAGAAGGGAATCAGACAAATTTGAATGTTCCGAGATTCGAAGACTGTACGTCAGCTTGTTTGAACAACTGCGAATGTGTGGGTTTCTACAAATGGGACGACAGTAGATCCGGCGTCCACCTTTTTGGCAGATTACTGAATGGATATTGGTCTCCGGAATCGAAAACACGCACGTACTTGAAGCTGTCTGCAAAAGAGAAAAATGTCTCAAATCCATACACGGGTATGCTCTCTGTGGCGGAAAATGCTCTTATGAAGTTACTTTGGCTCCTGCTGTTTCTACTAGAACTGAGTAATCTGAATCATAATTCTAATTTACATTTGGCATCAGAGCTTTCTTGGAGTTTCTTGGCTTGGGTACTTGGAGGAGGTTCTCCAGATAGACACATAGCTGGAAGATCTGTCTAGATATTCTACTTAATCTTTCAGGCGGGGGGCCAAAGAGGTTCACATACGCTGAGCTGAAAGCCGCGACTAATAATTTCAACGATGAAGTGGGCAGAGGAGGATTCGGGACGGTGTACAGAGGTCTTCTTCACTGCAATCTGTCTCTGATCAGGAAGAAGCTGAAGGGGGTATCTCAATGCGAAGGGCAATTCTGGGCAGAGGTGACAATTATATGGAGAATCCATTATCTCAACCTCGTTCATATGTGGGGCTTATGCACAATGGATGAACACAGGATTTTGGTGTATGAGAACATACCCAACGGGTATTAGACAAATATTTGTTTGATAAGCAAGGAGGAGGCCAAAGAGTTGTGTTGGAGTGGAGCAGACGATATCGAATAGCAGTGGGGGTAGCCAGAGCCATAGCCTACATGCACGAAGAGTGCTTGGAATGGGTACTCCATCGAGATATCAAACCGGAGAACTTACTACTGATGAGGACTTTTGTCCCAAGATCTCTGATTTTGGTCTGGCAAAGTTGGTAGAGAGAGAGAGCAATCTGAGCGTGTCTAACATCAGAGGGACTCCTGGATATCTGGCACCGGAATACTGGATGCAAAAAAACCAGCCTATTACTGCAAAAGTAGATGTATACAGCTTTGGGATTGTGCTTCTGCAGATTGTAAGCGGAAGGAAGAATATATGCTTCAGTCAATCAACAGTGGAGGGTGATGAACGGTTCTTTCCAAAGAAGGCTTTTGAGAGCGTGGTTTTAGAGAGGAATGTGGAGGAAATCGTTGACAAAAGCATTACGAGTGGAGTAAGAAATGATCGCCTTCAGTTGGAGGCGATCGAGAGAATGGTGAAGACAACATTTTGTTTTATTCAGAGCCGACCAGATGACAGGCCTTCCATGGGAAATGTTGCTAAAATGCTGCAAGCCATCATCGAAGTTCCCCAACCTCCTCGGCCCAATTTCTTCATCAACTTCTTTTACGCCGATGATGGAGATCACACACAAGAATGGCCTCCTATTTCTGTTTCCACTCAGGAAAATTAATTTGTGGCCACTACCGGAATCCGGATCCGTACTGTTTCTATATATATATGGCCATTCCATCACTCCGTGATATAAAAGAGTGATTTTATCATAAGCAACGATGGATCTCTTACCTGTCTCCTAAACGTTTTATCTGCATTTCCTTTAAATGTTAGGTTTACTGACATCGGTTTTGTTATTGGGATGGGTTGTTAATAAATTTATTGTGAACATCTTTATTAAATACTAAATATTAGCACAGCTGCTAAATGGCTGCTTACGAAAGCCTAAATAAGATGAAACTAAAAATATGAAAAGTTAATTGATTACAATTATCAGAAATAATAAATGTAAAAAGTAAATAAATAAATACAAGACCAAATATATTCAATGAAAATTTTACCTGTTAATGAACGCCTCCACAAACATTTATTATGCAACCATCTATTAAAAACAATAAAATTGTGTGTAAACTAGAGTACCCTTTGTGAGCAACAATAAGCTTACACAGCTGTAATTAACTGAATAATTCAATGTAGACCATGCCTCAAGTTAACAATGGTTGTTCTAAAGTGTCTTGGACTGTTATCAGATTTATCTTACATGTTTCGACTACAAGTACTGTAATGAAATCCAGTAAGAAATATGGGTTCATATTACAATTCAAAGTAAGTATGCTACGAATGAAAAAAATGGTGCAACAAATTGGTAGACTTAGGACGCATTTATATTAGTAAATCCACACATAATAACTAACCCAGGACACATTTATTTATATTATAAATCCAAATGCAGTTTGAGCCTCATATGTCAAATATAGTGTATGTGTGCAGGTATACGTCACTCATTTTGAGAGACAAGTATTATTTTGGTAAAACGTTAGTCGATCCCTAACCACTTTAGGACCAAAACTATATCCATCCGTAACATATATACAGACATATTGGCCCGAGTCTTGGAAATGTCATGGTTTGCAATATCCATACGTAACATATATACAGACATATTGGCCCGAGTCTTGGAAATGTCATGGAAGTGTAATCAGTTGGTTTCTTAATTTTTTTATTTTATGAAAGATCTAGTTTTCCTCAAGTAATTGTATTATATTTCACTTTTGAATCTTGTTGATAATGGGAGAAAGAAAACCCATGTAGTGGTCATCGCGTCCTTGGCTCAGGGCCATCTCATACTGTAATCAGAAAGCAAAAAACTGTAAAACCCTATTTTAAAACCTAAATACCTAAAATCTTAAAATCCGATGATTAAAACTTAAACACCTAAAAACTTAATACCCAATGCTTAAAGAATATATATGACACTAAAAAACTTAAAACAAAAAATTCGGAAAAGATCTGGCGGCTTCTCATTTCTATTATGGTCAGAGCCCTCGGTCAATTTAATCACTCTGAGTGCCCAAGATGATGGGAGTCGGGTTTAATGAGTCAGATTGGTAATAGAAAAAGGAGCGCTTATGCGTTGCCATTTAGAGTGTAGACCAATTATGCTATTGTTGAACAAATCTGTGGCAAAAGCAGAGGGCAGAGTATTCCATCTTGACAATCGTGTGGATCCGGGCCCATTTACTGTGAGATCATCATAAAGAGGCCTCCCTATCGCCACAAGGCGTTGTTGTAATCTATCAATTAAAAGAGCGTACCCGCAATTTCTTGAAAGTCACTACTGCGGTGAAAGGGAAGAAAGTCATGATTGAGGTTCAATATGTAACAACCCTCCCAGCTAAGGACATCTACCCAGTCAAACGGTGAAATTTTTTCTCTTTTTAAAGTGTGTGTACATGTGTAGTAAAAACAACCCCCTCGACTCTACGTCAACACTCAATCCAACAGGACACAAGTAGGTCGAACTCAATCACGACGACCTGACATATCGTAGCGACCACAAGAAGCAAATGCCCCTGAACATGAGGCGGACAACTAACGGCTGTAGGCAGAAACAGACATCAGGGTTAGGAATAGTACGGTCACAGAAAGAAGGAATCCGACAGTAGAGTCACAGTAGTGGAACTGTGCCTTTAAATAGCCCGAGACTACTGATACGGCTCAGAATGGGTCGCAAGA
This sequence comes from Picea sitchensis, assembly GCA_010110895.2. Taxonomy (NCBI): domain Eukaryota; kingdom Viridiplantae; phylum Streptophyta; class Pinopsida; order Pinales; family Pinaceae; genus Picea; species Picea sitchensis. The sequence continues at coordinate 18,920 of SNQJ01S0120369.1, read as the reverse complement.
GTGGAACTGTGCCTTTAAACAGCCCGAGACTCTTGATACGACACCGGATCACTTTCCTCGGATTACACACAGACCTAAATACTAAGCTACAAGAGATGTCTATACCCCACCCGACACAAACAGACTACGCCATACAATACCACCAAGTATTACAAAATCCGGGACATCCACGACCTCTGCGGGAGACGCAGGTCAGGATATTTCCAATCGACATTGTGCTTAAATCAAGGCATCCAACCTATGAGTTCCTTATAAAAAGAAAACTTTACTCTCTCCTAAAATTAACACGGAACAAAATCGTGTCGGCAGGCCTTACCCTATGCATACAATCAACCTCCTTGCCTTTGGTTAGTACTCTGGCAAATAATACACTTAACCTTAACCATGATTATTAACATTAACTTGACCTTAAGCATTAACATTAACATTAACATTAATCCATGGTAGCTAAAAAGAATCCGACTTAACATTGACATGACAACAATCATCAACATTAACCCATAGTAAAGTTAGCATTACCTCGGTAATGTAAGGACTTCACGATTTCTAACCAACTCATGGTAACTATAAGACTTCACCCTAGCCTAGCATCATTACATTAAGATACAAGGACTTCGCAAGTAATCCATCATACATTATCTCTAATTCACCATGTAGTAATGATATAGCTCTACTCATTCCATCATCATCAATTTATTGGCGCATTTGAATCAATCATTCTCTGTACCGGCTGTCGGGGTTGTTATTCCAATAATCAAGGATAAACCTATAAAGTAAGAAACATTGGGATCCATTCTTCATTATTACATAGATTCTTATTGCGCATGAGTCTAAATATAACTCTAATGGGAACCAATTATTGAAGCGTTACTCCCCCGTGATGACACAACCACTCTCTTTTTCTTATGGAATATCCTCTAATTTATTAAAATCTCTTGATAACAAATAAAAGGGGTAAGGGTAACAAACATCAAATTAATGACACATCCCAATGACATATAAAGACATTGATATACTCCCATGAGCATAACCTGAATCTAAGGATCAGTGACCTTGCAAAGTAAACAAACCTTATCACGGCAAATTGACAAGAAATACCAAGATAATTAAACTGATGTTAATATTGCAATTCCCCCTCCTTATTGACCTCGCAAATTAAACAACCTTATTATTGTTACAATTTAAACAAGTAGTAACCAGGCAATTAAACAAATGATAATATGGCAGTTAAACTAATAATCCCGTTGCTAATTTAACAATTAATCCCGTACCTTACATTATCCTCACCACCATTAAGGAAAATGATATCAAATAATTTAAAAGAGGAATACAAGGATAGGTTTCTTAATATTATTTATTTCCACCCCAAAGACAACCCCCTTACCTATGATCTGATATAAATAGCAGCATGTGTTAATCATCTTACTAAGCACAACAATAACATCACAGTTAAATCGACCATGTATAACAATACCCTATTGGATATGACAACGTTTAAAGTACCAACATTTTTAAAGGCGCATATCATAAAATAACAATAATTAGTGAGGCTAAAATCTAGAAAGGACAACATTTCTAAAGACAATATATAAAAATAGCATCATATCCTTATTAACATCAAGAGTGCCCATGACTAAATTCTAAATCTATATCATAAGGATTTGCTCTTAGCTTAAGGCTTATAATTCCCCACCTTGCATTGAATCAACCTTATAATTATTTATCAAGTCACCAACGCCAACCCTTGCATTATTATTTTATTTAGGGCCGCAACATTCCACCTTTCCAAATTGCAAGTCCATATAGTATAGTAAAATTGGAAGCATTACAAATGATGGACTTGTCCCTTAAACTTAGAATCTCACGAATTACATTTGAAGTAACAACAAAATTAAACAAGGGACAATAAAATTAAAAATCTGGTCACCAACGCTGATCATTAAATTCTTACTTTATTTATGGCCATAACATTCTACCCTTTCAATTTGCAAGACCCAAGGATATAGTGAAGATACGGTCCCACCTTCCTTTCCTATTAAGATATCTCTTAGTATGAATTTATCATTTTAGTACCAGATGCTAACCAAAACATTAACTCCGAAGGCCATAATAACGCATTAGATTAATATAAAAATTTGTTCTATGAGATCCCTTGAGAACGAAGCGTTCTGCTATCGGTTTAAATAAGTCAATCCATCTAACTCATGTTTTAATTTTACCAGGGACGAGCTACAGGAAATTTCCTTCCACCCGATGAGTAATCAAGATTTTCTGTTTACCCAGGATACCTTTTTATATATAAAAGAAACTAGCTGCCTTCTAAAACTTCTAAGGGCGCATTAGAACTTATAACCACCGTAACCAATGCACTGTCTTAACTATTCTGATTGGGGGCGCGTCATCCCTCATTAACCACTTAACCTAAGGTTAATCTTGATCCACTTCAATTTCAAACTTCAGTTATGAACCAGAAATTTAATTATGCAACCACGTCCAGAATCTCGGCATTACTCCCCAAAATTTAATTAGAACCATAACCAGGGAATCCGCAATAGTTTAGAATTTAATCAAAATAAAATCCAATCAAACTTAAAAGGAAGAACATTAGCGGGGAGAAGGCTGGGGATGCGTGCCAGGTAAAGAAAAGATCACGCCCAGGCAGTGGCTTGATTGTTTACCTTCTTTTGCAGGGCGAGATACGTGTCCTTTGCTTCCTTAACATTCATTACGCTAAGGATGAGCAGCCGACAATTTGGTGAACAGGCCTCGCTCTGATAGCACGGATGTCAAAATCCCGGCGGGAGTGGTGTCGGAAACGGTGAAGTGGAGGTGGGGACGCCAAATAAGGATACGCCCATAGCTGAGCGCCGACTTCTTCGCCACGCAGCGCATGCATCAGTGAGGGAGGTAATGGCAACCCTGCCCGAGGGGAGACGCCCCAGGAAATTGCGCGGGCCATGAAGCACGCGCGGACATAAGGCTCACCCCCGAGATCAGCAGGTGCCAAGCTTACTACCCATGACGAGTCGCAGTTTAAAGAAAAGGGATCTGTGTTGACAGAAGAGAGAACTACGACTGCCTGGTCGGGGTTCTGGATCAATTCGTCCTTGAAGCAAAAACCACGATAAGGAGAACCACCCAACGCAGAGATCATGGGTTCCACGGGGTGAGCGGTCTTAATAAAGCGCAGAGCTGTTTTTCTGAGCGATCAACACACGGATTGGCAGTAATAAGATAGAACGCCGAGAGATTTGGTCGAGCGCGTGGGTACCCTTCTCAGATTCGCCAGGAAAAATAAGGAACCCTAGGGTTTATGTGATTTACTGAAAATAAGGAGTATCCTCCATCAATCCGCCAGGGACTCAACTCCAAAAAAAACAATAGATAGCGTGAAGGAAATCGTGGGGTATCACCACCGGCGTCCAACTCTCCAACGCAGGGGTAAATCAGAATCCGAACTGATGTTCAAAAAAATAAACAACAATGGAATCGCTATACATCTAAGGGGGGTTCATATTGTAAAAGAAGCAAAGCACCTAGCTGAACGTTTAAGGATCTGGAGCGCTGTTGGTCGGAGGTAGGGTAAGGTCAGAGATCCTCGGCTTTTTCACAAAACACAGTAAAAAGGGTTTTGGCTGGAATTATGTTCTGTCACCTACCACAACAAGGCCATTGCAACTCAGTTCTGCGTAAATAACAGAGGTGAACTCAACGTGGTAACTATTAAAATAACAACCGTCCATACCTATTCTACCAGACCTTAAAACTACATCAGCAATTGTTAATGACTGAAAAAATTTACAGCAATAATTTAAATGCAATACACCAAAATCTGAGCATCCTACTCTACCAACATCAAGCGTACCTTTTTCCTTATCGCCTGCCTCTTAAGAAGTCCTCACGCTCCTGCCGCTCCCGCTCCTGCTTGCCGACCGCCATGAACTCACCGGTACCTCCCAGCCAAATGCTGGGGGTACTCTTCTTCCCCCTCAGCCCCCCGAGCCGCAAAGGGGTCACACACAACCAGAAAATTCTAGCTCCTCAGCTCGCCTCAAAGGCTGAGCTACCACTCACAAAAATGCTGAGGCTTCCCAACTCCTACCAGTAAACCAG
>SNQJ01S0120368.1:21240-42810 GCA_010110895.2 Picea sitchensis | reverse complement strand
AATTACTACATAAAGACTAAGAGAAATGTGACAAAGTACACATGCATTGGCATTTATAGAGATTATTCAAATTATTTCTACACAGGTTTCTATATTGTATATTGTTGGAGAATTACATTGAAAGGGGAGACTACCCCTAGGATTAATATGGGGATGAATTGGAAAGATCCAAGTCTACCACTTTTTGATATACCAACTTATAAAGAATTCAATTTTCCTTTGAGAGAAGATGTGTTTGCAAAAGAAAGTGTCCAATGGTTCGGGATCACATAGTTAACACTCATACCTCATATAGAGGTATGGTCCTTTCATTATATGTTAGATGTAGAATTATTTATTCTATGAAAATTTAAAAAAAATGGACGATTAATTTCAAACATGGAGATAATTCATTATGGATTATACACGAAATTTTTTTATAAAAAATTATTACCTGATTAGAAAAAAAGCATACTAATTTATTTGTTTTAATTACATATAAAACTTATATATTAATGTTTTTAAATAATAATTTATTATTGTGATTAATACTTGACCTCTATATTCTTCTTCTTTTTAACTTATTGTTTTTCAATACCTATATTTAGTTGTAACTATAGGTGACAATAATTCATAAGAATATTCTAATGATGATGGAAAATCTCACTTGGATGATGAAGGTGGTGGAAAATCTATTAAGAATGCAATTCAAATCCAAATGATTAAGAATGCAATTCAAATCCAAATGATTAGGAGAGAAAGTGGTGAGGGGTAGGAAAAATGTTATTGTATATGTTTGAATCCATGTTCTTAAAAAATTAAAGGTGGTGAGGGGTAGGAAAAATGTTATTTTATATGTTTGAATCCATGTTCTTAAAAAATTAAAGGTGGTGAGGGGTAGGAAAAATGTTATTTTATATGTTTGAATCTATGTTCTTACAAAATTAAAGATGGTAAATCGTTTTAATGGGTATAAATCATAAAATCACATCTTTATTTCTCTGTAGGGAATAGTGTTAAAAGAAAAAATCCTTTAGAAAAATATAGTTCCATGTTAGAACAAAACAAAGAAACATAAGGTTAGGAAAATCTATCTCATACTTCATTATGATAGTATTTTTTAGATTTATGTTGTTTAAAATAATATTTAACAAAACCATTATTTAAATAGTCCAATCTATCACGGAAGTCAAAGGAGTAAGATCCATTAGCTCAAGTGTGGTTTATCACCAATCCATTGTTACCAAATCAGTGGTAGGTAAAAACATAATGATTCTTTCATAAGTCTTCAAAATATATATAAAATATATCATCTAATATATGACACAAACCCAAACCCTTTCTTTGTGTAGATTCACCTAAGAATGAGTTGTTGATAATAGAATTCGAATATTTTTTATTTTGTGAGAAAGCTTTTCACAAGATAAATGAATGATCTAAAACTATTGATCACGGAAATGAATTTAAATAGAAGTCAAAATTGTATCAATCACAACCATATGCATTAGATTTCTTAAATGCATATGGTTGTGTTTGATAAATTTTGACTTCTATTTAAATTCATTTCCGTGGTCAATTTGGAATTTGGCCAATTGAAGTGATGGGAGGCTTTATTTAGGAAATTTATTGGTTCAAAGAAAAAACTTGAGAAAGGTTTAATGATAAATGTATTAAATGTAGTCCAGCTAAATATGCCAAAAACTTGCAAACATTATGGGAGGAGTCTGGGGTGATTTTTTTTTGGTAAACACATCAATGATTGTTTTCGAGGATGATGTGATTATAAGGAAACCATCTAAAAATTGCATTGTGTAGAATTCTCACAATATATATTATGAAGATGAGAGTAATATGATAGCTAAGATCTACCATACCCTCATCAAAATAGATCCAAAATTTCATGTCAAAGATATCCTCAATGGAAATAGTGTCATGGTTGAATGAAATATGTAATATATTTCAAACTTTGTTAAATGGTAAAGATGAAATATTGAACTTGTGATTATTGTTTTTCAATTGTTTTTGTGTGATTTTTCCTTCTTAATTATTTATTTCAAGTTTTCAATTACTATTTATTTGATTCCAAATGCACCATTTTTAGGAAAGGGTATAGATCTAGCCTTCATCTCACTAACCATAATATCTCCTAAGAACTAGGTACAAGGAAAGGCCTATTAATGCCCTTGCTATATTTATGAGAGAAATTGTTTGTTATTTACATTGATTACATATTTCATTGTGTTAATTCTTACAAATAATGTTTTGTTTTAATTATTTATATATGTTGTTGCTTCATTTTTAATTTTTCTATGTATTTATCATCTCCAATAACTCTTTATTATCACATACTCATGAGAATAATATGTGTGTGTGTGGTTTTTTATGCACTCCAAACTTCAATTCAAAAGAAATTATTGGTATTGGGAGTAAAAGGATTGTTGTATGGAGTTATAATATTTATCATAACAAAACTAAACAACAAACAACAAATTTTTGTGCATGATTATTACCATTATTACACATCGATGTGTATTCCTAATATTATCAACATTGCACAAGCGCATTTTGTCTTTGCCTTGCGGTTTGCATATTTATATAGCATGGAAGTAAAATAGTTAATGAGTAAATTTGAATGATTAAAGGACGAAAAGTTCATGTTTGTTTGGAATTGCTAGCAATGCATACATTTTTTGTACAATTTACCAATCTATGGGGGAGTACTACATATTTACAAAAAAATGATTGGAAAATGTATTTATCCAATGTGGACATAGATATAATAAATCAAAGATATCATTTATAGATGAAGTACAATACCATTCAGAAGGCAATTGCAAAGATAGTTGCTTCAAATTTCCATCAAGTTGGAGACTTGATGGTTCATATGAAAGAGAGATAAATATAAACATAATTTTGTATTTGTTTTTAAATCATTTGGGGCTTTGTCCAAATATAAGGTGATGGCTAAAAATATTCAAAACCATTATCCCTAATGATGAGTAACAATTGTAATTTTATTTCTAATTTAATCATATTTTCTATTGTCAAATAATGTATCAAGTGTTTCAATATTACTATATTGACATAACTTTATTTCGATATTTTTGATATAAGAATCATGATGATAATTGTATTTGTTCCATAAATTGGTTACTGGCAAAAAATATGAATGGTATATAAATGATGATGTTGTTTTTACAAAATACATACCATAGTTGTTATGAACCAAACTAAAAAAATAGTCAATGAATGTCATCGACTTCGAGGGGAAAACATCCTCTTACAATATATCTAATGCACAAGACAAGATGCATATACAAATGAATCTCCTTTATTATAAATAGGATATAAATTGATCATGATGTAACCTACACTAAGACAACATAATCATAACTAAGAAAATAATAATAAATGAGTGTTAGGGCCTTAACATAGGGACTTAGGGGCCTTAACATAGCCCTCTCTTTAATAAAAAACTCCCTCAAAGCTTGTAATTGAGGGTGTTTCTTCATGAACTACTCATTTTCACATGTAGATTCTTCTGAAGGCATATTCTTCCACTTGATTAGGTACTCCATAATAGTTCCATTCCGAAGAGATATAGAACACCAATCTATAACTTTTTATGGTTCAGGAATTAATTTCCCTTCTTCATCTAATTCTGGAAGTCCTGTATGCACTAGCATAGTTTGTCACAAAACTTTTTTTATTCAAGATACATGAAAACCCTTATGAATGTGAGAATAAGGAAAATCTAATTCATATTCCACTTGTCAAATATTGCGAATAATATTGTAGGGTCCATAAAATTTTGGATCTAATTTATGATTCTTCTTTTGTTTGAGAGTAGATTGCTTATAATATTGTAGTCTCAAAAATATCCAATCACCCTCCTCAAATTGTCTTTCACTTCGATGTTGATATGCTTGTTTCTTTATCCTATTTTGTACCATTTGAATGTTTTCCTTAATAATTGTCAAAGTTTCTTTAGTCTTCTCCATGTGTGACTCTATTTCATGTACTTTGGACTGGTCCTGCAAAAGGTATGACACTAGGAGTTGGATATCCATAAAGGGATTCAAATGGGGGCATCTTAATAGATGTGTGATAGGTGGTATTATACCACCATTCTGCTAGAGGAAGCCACTTCACCCATTGAGATTTATTGTCTAAAGAATAGCAGCATATATAACCCTCTAAAAATTTGTCAACTATTATTGTTTGACCATCTATTTGTGGATGATATGTTGACCTAATAGCTAGTGTTGTTCCAATCATCTTCCATAATACTTTCCAAAATAATCCTATGAATTTTGGATCTCTGTCACTTATTGTTACTTTAGGAAATTCATGAAGTCTATGAATTTCCTCCATGAACACTTTTTCCACTCGAATTTGTGTATATGTACTTTCAATTCCAAAAAAATGTGAATATTTTGTGAGTCTAACCACTACCACAAAAATGACATCCTTACCTTCTAATTTCAATAAACCTATAATGAAATACATCGATATATCTTCCCATATTTAATTAGGTATGTGTAAATACTAAAGTAAACGTGGAGATTCTACTATCTTTTCTTTATTTCTTTGGAAAACTTGACATTATCTTACAAATTTTTGAATGTATTTCTTCATTCCTTCTCAAAAAAAATCATTTTTGATCCTTTGATATGTTTTAAGGAACCTTGAATGTCCTACCATTTGAGAGTCATGAGACTCCCTTAATATTTGTTGCTTCAACTTTGATTGAGGGTATAGAAATATTCTACCCTTGTACCAAAGTATATTTCTCTTCCACTCTCAATGTTTCATAGAGTTCATTCATTCCTTTATACATTGTATTTTCTATCTAGCACTATTGTCATTTTTCCATTTCTGGCAATCTTCTTGATCCAACCACACAAGAATGGAAGATGTAATGGATTATAAACTTGAGGCTTCTTCTATTATGGAAAGGATGTCTGCTACCACATTTTCCTTCGCCTTTTGTATATTATTTCAAAATCAAACCTTTCATTTTAGTTGTCCATTTTTGTTGCTCTTCTGATGACAATCTCTGCTCCAAAAAGTACTTTAGGATATCATGGTTTGTCTTGACTTTAAAATTCCTCCCAATAATATATTATCACCATTTTTTTATTGCGTGTAAAATTAATTCCGTTTCTTTTTCATATGTAGATTTCACCAAGTCATTTCCCTTGAATTGTTTACTTTGAAAGGCCAATGGTGTCCCTTCTTGCGTCAATAATGCTTGAATTCCTTGTCATGATGCATCACATGCAACTATGAATTTTTTACCAAAATCAGGTCTTCCTAATAATGGTGTATAAGTTATGCCATCATTTAAGAGTGAGAATGCCAAGGTAGCCTCTTCCTTCCATACGAATGAGTTTTTGCTCAAGAGAGATGTGAGTGGACCTGTAGTGTGTGCATAATTCTTAACTTGTTTATTATAATATCCTGTAAAACCCAAAAATCCTCTTGATGTTCTTAGGAATATGTCATTTTTAATAGCTTGGATCTTTTGATGGTCCACCTTCGCCCCTTCCCTTGAAACAATATGACCCAAATACTCTACTTCTTATTTCCCAAAAGCACGGTTAGATATTTTTACATACAATTGATTGTTCTCTATAATTTGTAGGAATTTATTCACATACTTAATGTTGTCTTCCCATGATTTGATATAGATGAGTATATCATCAAAGAAAAGTAGAAGGAGCATTAGTCAACCCAAAATGAATGACAAAGAACTCATAGTGCCCTTCATGTGTTCTAAAAGTTATTTTTGGAATGTCTTATTTTCTTAATCTGATTTGTTGGTATCCTAATTTAAGATCTAACTTTGTGAAATAATCCACTCCATGAAGCTCATATAATATCTCATCAGTATTTGGAATAGGGAATTTATCCCTAATGGTGATTTTGTTTAAATTGTTGATTTTACACACAATTTTAAACATATGAAAGGTTGCAGATGAAGGGAAAGAAAACTAGAAAAACATACATGAAAGGAAGCACATACTTCAGGTCATCACCACATGAATCTTTAGTATGAAAAAACTCTAGACATCTCTACTTGTATTCATTCAAATTCAAAAATTGTTACAATGATCAATACAATTTGTCCTTTCTGCTTCTGTCAACCCCCCTTTTCCACATTCAAAATTCTCAAATATATAAAGTAAATACTCTTCCTCAAGCTGAGGAGGTCGAGCTCAACCACTATCCTATAGTTTTGGATCTAGTTACATCAAAATAGGAACAAACTCAAAACTGTCTACTAAGAAATATAAGTCATTTTTTTGTAAAATAAGGGTCAAATATAGCATTGTATCTCTCGAATCATGATAGTTGTTAAAAACCTGAGATAGTTTTTTTTGAATGAGATCGTTCTTGACAAAATCCTCTTTCATTTTTCCAAAATTCCTCTCCATCATCTCGGGATCTGTTCCCAAAGATAATGACTAAAACAGGAAATCATTAAATATTTAAATCTGAAAAATAGGATGAAAATATCCCTTTGAATATCCAAAAATATGAAACCTGTGTAAAAACTGAGAGAGGTTTTTGTTATTTAGTTCATTATTGACAAAACCTCTTTTTTTGTCAAAATTTCTTCTCCAAATTCTTAGAATGTTCTCCCAAAAATGATGACTAAAAAAGGAAAACATTAAATGCTTAAATCTGGAAAAATGGGATGTAAAGATTCATTTGAATCTCCCAAACTATGCCACCTGTGTAAAAACTGAGAGAGTTTTTTGTTATTGATTTAATTCTTGACAAAAATCTCTCTGGGTTTTTCCAAACTCCTCTCCAGCCATTCATAAAATGATCTTCAAGTTTACCACTAAACTGTCATTTGTGTAGCGTGCCCTGCTGACTTTGCGTAGCGTGTTTGCACAACATGTACTCTTTTCAATTTTTATGATGACTTGGGGATTCAAATAGGAGTTTCCTTTAGAGACCAATCTGAGGATAAAAAAATTTCACAAAAATCATAAAATATTTGGCATGTGATAACATTGGCTCCAATGGGGATGTTGTCCTCCCAGTGAGGCAGCAAAGAACAATAGACCAGGTGCCTTTTCCATTGGGATAATCCCATTCCTTGTAACCAACTTATTTTGCAATTGAATCCAAACTGCAAACTGGAACTTGAAGTTATTTCACCCTGTTGACTATAAACTGAATGTTGAAACTGAATTAAAAACTACTGAAGAATGCAAAAATGTGAGTTTATTGGCACACAATCCTACTCTAATCTACTGAATGTTGATGATTGCAACTATGTGAGACATTCTCCAGCTTACAAACCTATGATATGTGGATCATTGCAACCATGTGAAGATATTCTCCAACTTACAAACCTGAGAGAAAGCCCCTGAAAAGGGTATGTGGTTCCTACCTGAGACAGAGCTCGAATGTAGAGATGACCTCCTCCATTCAGAGAGTTGAGAAGAAATCCAGATGATTATCCAGTGGGAAAGGCGATCTATTGAGTTAGATGTGCATGTGGCTGAGCACAAGGTGAACATGTGAAATCCCAAAGTTTTGGGTGCATCGTCATGAGAACATAAATGAGGATGATGTATTAGCCTCCTCTGAGCAAGCAAAGTTGAAGAGAAAATCCAAATGAATCTCATGTGTGAGGCAGTGAGAAAGAATATATGTTGAGTGGATGTGCTTGTGGACGAGCACAGGTGAACGTGTGAAGAATTGGTTCTTCTTTGTAATGAATTGAGCCAAAGATATGGACATCCCTATGGATGTGCCTCTAGTGGATGAGCACTAGTGGGTGTATCATATCCCTTGTTATATTGTTCAAGATTCAAACCTCCATGTAAACCTAATTGTAATGTAAAGGGTACAGGTTGGCCCCACCTTAATGTGATTGGTAATTAATGTAAAAGATAATTAATCTGGTTAATATTAATTATATTATAAGCTAGTTAGGTCGGCCCTGTTGTGCCAATAGACACTTATGTTGACAGGTTTAGGTTAGTATAAGTAAAGGTAAATTCCCCATTGAGGAATCATAGCTTCCTTGTGAGTTTGGAAATTTCAGAAAGTACACTTTCTTGGGAAAAGTGTGCACCTCTCTTGGGCGCTAGTCTTCTAGGGTTTGAGCACCCTCTTGTGTGCTAGGGTTTATATTGGTTATGAAGGTATTTCCCTTGAGTAATATAGCAAAGGATTTGGCTGGGTTTTCTTCCCTTGTTGAGAAAGGGTTTCCAAGGGATACTTCTTCCCTTGTTGAGAAGGGTTTCCCAGGATACTTCTTGTGTTCTTGTGCATGGTGCTTCTTCTTGTGATCTTGGTTGTTGCAACATTTATGGTTATGGTTAAATGTTAAAAATGGAATGAAATTCATGCTTAACCTTGACTATTGAAAAATCAACATGGTATCAGAGCATAGGCCTTGAAAGAACCCATTTCATAAGCATCCACCAAGTCTCGTCTCACCTTTTGCAGAACCGTACGGCCCTTCTAGAGTTTCCAGAAAATTTTGTACTACCCTCCTTTCAGTGGTGATTCATCCCTTAATACTTGGACATTGTGGCTAATTTTGGCATAGAACAGTATAGTCTCCTTCAGCGCATATCCAGAAGCTCTCAAAGTGAAATTATAAGAAATTTTGATTTTGGCCCTAGGGTTTCTAGGGTGCTAAAATTTCCTACAGAATATTAATTCTAGATTTCTGAAGAAACGTTCTCTTGAATCAGCAAGCATCTCGGTGACACTATCAATTTGATTATTGGAAGTCAGAAGTCCAATATAATCCAAGGTTTTTAATTCAACCAAATCATTAGGTTTTCAAAATACAGTTGGCAAGAATTTGAAGAAACCAATCAAATGAAGAATAAAGAATTAGTAGAAGATAGGCTTGATGGAGCAAGCAATTGAGATCCTGGAAATCAAGGCTTCAAGTCACCCTTGAAGAAGATGACCTCTTGGATGTGGCAACTAAAACCCTACCAGCCACAGCTACAGATATAGAGAAAAATATAATAAAGGAATAAGATGTCAAAGCAGGAAAATTAATTATCTACTCAGTATGAGATCACCTCTTACTTCATATTTCCAACCTAAAGACAACCTATGAGATGTATGAAGCCTTGAAGGAAATGTTTGAAAGTGACAATAACCTCAAAGATCTTACCTTAAATATCCAACTTCAAAGTACCAAGATGAAAAAAGGTGACATAGTTGTCATCTTCTTCATGAAGTTATCAGAGATTAAAGAACAGTTAGAGACCATCGGGGAAATCATTTCTGATAGAGAACATGTCTTAACCGCTCTCCAAAATCTTACAAATTTGTGGGAGCCTTTCCTTCAGAGTATCAGTGGAAGAGAATCTCTACCAACCTTTGATTGTCTATGGACAAATTGTACTCAAGAAGAACTTAGACTTAGAAATAGAGGAGTAGAATATTCCTCAGAAGAAAATCATGCTCTCGCACTTCACACAAAGAAAGGAGGAAAATTCAAAAGAAATTTCAGGCAAACATTTAAAAGTGAAAATTTTTCATCAAACCCAGGTTATCAAAGAAGAGATGTTTCAGAAATTCAGTGCTTCGGATCTAACAATTATGGACACCATGCAAGAAATTGTCCAACCAGAAAGAAGGGAAGACAATATGCTTTCACCACTGACGTTGATATAGACCCACATCAAAATAATGAAGAGAAGATATAGGAGAAGTACTTCCTCTAAAACTAAAACATGACTACAAACCAGGTAAATCATTTGATTTCAATTTTTATAGTTGAGTGCATTTTTTAAAATAAAACCCTAGTATGGGAACCCTCAAAGACTTGGACCATTATCTCTGGTACGGGAGTCCAAACCATGTCTAATTGATTATTATGTGATAAAAAGCAGAAACGTTGTCCTTAAAAGAAGAGATACCCATCCAACAAACCTAGATAATCTCAGATGGATATTGACAGTAAGATAATACCTTCTCCCCCTTCAACAGTTCAGAGGGAGACAGACATTATTCAAGTTGATCGAATTGCTCTAGTTGATATGTTCAAAGATATTGCAGTAGGGAATAAAAGGCCTACCTAGACTCACTCTGCAAGAGGTATAGAAACATACAAGCCCCTCAAAGCACATCCCAAGAAAGTAAAAGAGATATTCAAAGCTATACTTCAGTTATGAGCCACCTTATTGATGTTAAGCCTCCTTGTCTTCGAGAAGACATAGGAAAACGGGTATGGAAAGATGCCATGACAAAAGAATACCAGTATATCTTAAAGAATGATGCATAATATATTATTCAGGAACCAGAAGGGAAGTTTGTAGTAACTTCCAAGTGGATCTAGAAGATCAAACATGCAGTTGATGGAAGTGTTTAGAAATACAAAACAGGATCTATAGCCAGAGATTTCTCACAAATAGAGGGAGTTGTCTATGATGAGACACATTGATCGAGTAAACCCATTACACTTCCATCCGTACTACCATCCATGAGCCGAAAACTATATCAGATAGATAAATTATTGATGAGTTTGGAGTACAGCTAGAGTATTGATGATCCAAACCTATATCATTACAGTGTTGATGACAAAGGCCTGATTTTTGGTGACTTATTCAAGAAGTCTTGTTGTTGGATACAAGTAATCCTTGACTTCTGAATTCGAGATGAATAATTTGAGTATGATGAACTACTTATTGGGACAATAAGTATGACAGAGGATCGATGAGATTTTCCTGAGTCAAGGAAAATATATAGTAAAGATACTAAAGAAGTTCAAGTATGACAGAATACAAAATCCACTATGATAAATTTAAAAGGAGAAGATTGATGATAATTCAAACGAGACTGATCCACATTGGATCATTGATGTATCTGGTTAAAACCATACTTCATTCATGCCATGCAGTGAATGTGTTTAGTCATTTCATGAGTCAACCAAGACAGACTCACTAGACAACAACAAAACATGAGGCACAGTTGGATATGGTCTGAGATATGCCTTCAGAGTGAACCTGAGTTTGTAAGATATGTTGATTCAAATAGAGAAGAAAGTACAGTGGACCAGAAGAGAACATTTGGTTGATGTTCTACCATGAAGTTTGCCATGGTTTCCTAATGCAGCAGGAAATGAAAATCTTTGTGGCCCTGAATACCACAGAAGGAGAGTATGTACCATTGAGTGTGAAAAGAAGTATGGCTTCACAAGATTTTGGCAGACTTAATTGATCATGAGATGGATCCTATGATGATAACCAAGAGTCATTTATAAATATCCTTGAGAACCCAGTGTTTCTTGATGGATCGAAACATAATGAGATAAAATATTCTTATATCAGAGATATGATACAGATGAAAAATAGTACACATACATTACCTTTCTACACTTGACAATATTACAGACATCTTCACAAAACCAACTTGGTGAAGAATGCCTTCCTAGTTGAGAGGGAATATTGATGACTCTATCCAAGACAAAATTCAAAGTACATCTGTGTGAGAATAGGCATGATGAATAATGCCTCCCTAGCTGAGAGGGAGTGTTGATGATTGAATATATGTGAGACATTCTCCAGCTTACAAAATTGTGAGATGTGGATCATTACAGCCATGTGAAGATATTATCCAGCTTACAAACCTGAGACAAAACCCCCTAAAAGGGTATGTGGTTTCTACCTGATATAGAGCTAGAAAATAGAGATGACCTCATCCATTCAAAGAGTTGAGAAGAACTCCAGATGATTATCTAGTGGGAAAGACGATCTGTTGAGTTAGACGTGTCTGTGGCTGAGCACAAGGTGAACGTGTGAAATCCCAAAGTGTTGGGTGCATCGTCATGAGAACAGAAATGAAGATGAGGTATTTGCCTCCTCTGAGCAAGCATAGTTGACGAGAAACTCTAGATGACTCTCATGTGTGAGGTAGTGAGAAAGAAGATATGTTGAGTGGACGTGCATGTGGATGAGCACAGGTGAACGTGTGAAGAATTGGTTCTTTTGTGTAATGCAATGAGCCAGAGATATGGAAATCCCTATGGATGTGACCCTAGTGGATGAGCACTAGTGGGTGTATAATATCCCTTTCTATATTTTTCAAGAGTCAGACCTGCATGTAACCCTAATTGTAATGTAAAGGGTACAGGTCAGCCCCATCTTAATGTGACTGGTAATTAATGTAAAAGATAATTAATTTGGTTAATATTAATTATATTATAATCTAGTGAGGTCAGCCCTATTGTGTCAATAGACACTTATGTTGGAAGTTTTAGGTTAGTATAAGTAAAGGTAAACTCCCCATTGAGGAATCATATCTTCCTTGTGAGTTTGGAAATTTCAGCAAGTACAATTTCTTGGGAAAAGTGTGCACCTCTATTAGGTGCTAGTCTTCTAGGGTTTGAGCACCCTCTTGTGTGTTAGGGTTTATCTTGGTGGTGAAGGTCTTTCTCTTAAGGAATATAGAAAAGGATTTGGTTTGGTTTTCTTCCCTTGTTGAGAAGGGTTTCCCAAGATACTCTGTTTGTTCTTGTGCATGGTGCTTCTTCTTGTGATCTTGGTTGCTGCAACATTTATGGTTATGGTTAAATGCTAAAAATGGAATGAACTTCATGCTTAACCTTGACTATTGAAAAATCAACACTAAAGACAATTTTTGAATCAAATAACATTGAAATGTCAATGCAACCAGTCACGTAGTTTCTCAACTAACATGGTTTCTTGATTATGCTTCAGCAAGGTCACAATTGGAACATGTAACAGCAAAGGAAACTGATGATAATTTTGTTACTCATAGTGAATACATGGCTGTGAATTTAAGCTGAGAAATATTTCCATATATTCAGCTACAGGGTCATAGAAAACATGGTTGCCAAAGTTTGTTTGTTGATCCCCAATATCAAAGGGAAAAGGTAGCCATGTGTCATCTTGCTTCTGCTGAAATAAAACTTCACAAGGAAGACTCTGAAATGAAGGAATTTGGGATATTTTATGATCTTCTAAATCTTTGAGATCTCCCTCAATATCTTTGGCAAATTCATCCAAAAATTGAATCTTGGCCGTTGAGCTCCATTTATATGATTTTAAATAAGAAGACAAAAATGTAGGAAATTTCTCATCACCCTCGTCATCAATACACATATTGTTCTGTTCTCTAAAACCTTGAATGGAAGGATATTTTTCCACAAACTCTACCTCCATCGATGTTTCCAAAAAGACAACCCAAAAAGTTGTAATAGTTCTAATAGATCTAGCAGGAAAACCTTCATCCCAACTCCAACACTTCCCTTGGAATGAATCATAAAAAATTATGATGAAAAAATCTTCATGCTTGACTTTAAGAAGCTTAATAAATTCACAAAAATTTGATATATGCTTCAAAGTCAAACTCAAATCCTCACCAATAAATTTTGGACCATTGCTTAAACAATATTCATCCTTGGGTAAAGGATTTGGAAAACCATAACTCTATGAAAAATCCATACATGCATACCTTGAAACAATTGTAGCAGCATCTGAGTTCTTCATCGAATCTAGTGGAGTCACTAGTACCTTTTTGAAGCTTTAAAACATTCAGACAATGGAGTCACCATTTATACTCTGACATATGGATACAACTAATAATGGAGTTGTAAGGTGGATTATTTACAGCCTCTTTGTGTCTGACTATTGTCCACCATCAACAATTAGATTCGAACTTTGTCATTTATCCCAAGGAAGATTTCACCTTTTCTCCCCGAAAACGGCACCAAAATGTTAGCACTAAGTAAATTTCTTGGTTGAGGAGGCAACTCACAAAGGTAACCACAAAACGACTTCAAAACTAAAACTAGCCTTTCAGTTCAAAGAGGGGTCTCTATTGTCACTTGGTCTATAAAAATGGATTTTCTTTGAGGAACAGTGGCTAGATTTTTGAATAGGTAAAAATATTTTATGGGGCTTGTTGGCAAGAAGAAAGGGATCTATTTGGGAAATGGAGTCAATATTTGAAATCAAATGAACACAGTGTCTGGTAGGCAAACCTCTCAAGAAAAAAAAAAGGCAAGGTAGGTGATGAAATTTTAGTATTTTAATTTGTTGTGATAATATGGAAGAAATAGGAAACATATAAAATCAATCAGAGCACCATAGTTGATGAATTCTGATGAGTTAAGAAAGAAAAACATAATTCAAAATTGTTTGAATCTAAAGCACCATTTAGATGAATTTCAGACCCTTTAACATCCAATTTTAAACATATGAAAAGTTGCAGATGAAGGGAAAGAAAACTAGAAAAACATACATGAAAGGAAGCACATACTTAAGGTCATCACCACATGAATCTTTGGTATGAAAAAACTCTATACATCTCCATTTGTATTCATTCAAATTCAGAAATTGTTACAATGATCAATACAATTTGTCCTTTGTGCTTCTTCCAACCCCCTTTTTGCACATTAAAAATGCTCAAATATATAAAGGCAAGACTCTTCCTCAATCTGAGGAGGTCGATCTCAACCACTACCCTACATTTTTGGATATAGTTACATCAAAATAGGAACAAACTCAAAATTGTTTGTTAAGAAATAGGAGTCAATTTTCTAGAAAATAGGGGTCAAAGATAACATCATATCTCTTGAATCATGATAGTTGTTACAAAACTGAGAGAGGATTTTGTGAATGATCTCATTCTTGAAAAAGCCTCTTTCATTTTTCCAAAATTCCTCTCTAGCATTTAGAGATATGTTCCCAAAGATAATGACTAAACCATGAAATCAGTAAATATTTAAATCTGAAAAATAGGTTGAAAAGATCCCTTCGAATATCCAAAAATATGACACCTATGTAAACCCTAAGAGAGGTTTTTTTATTCAGTTCATTCTTGAAAAAATACTCTTTTGGTTTTCAAAAATGCTTCTCCAGATTCTCGGAATCTGCGCCCAAAAATGATGACTAAAACGGGAAAACATTAAATGATTAAATCTAGAAAAATGGGTTGTAAAGATTCATTTGAATCTCCAAAAATATGACACTTGTGTAAAAACTGAGATTGGTTTTTGTTATTGAGATAATTATTGACAAAAACCTATCTTGGTTTTTCCAAACTCCTCTCCAGTTGGTTATAAAAGGATCTTGAAGTTTACCACTAAACTTTCATTTGCATAGCGTGCCATGTTGACTTCGCGTAGCGTGTTTGCAGAACATGTACTCTTTTCAATTTTTATGATGACTTGTGGATTCAAATAGGAGTTTGCTTTAGAGACTAGTCTGAGGATCAAAATGTTTTACAAAAATCATAAAAAATTTGGCATGTGATAACATCCCCCACCTGAACTGAGAGAAAACTCCTTCTACGGCTCTCCCTCTGAGCCAATTGACTCTCTCTGCGATAAAAATCGCTCTGGGTTTGCATGTGATAACATATAGCATCTTGAGTCTTTATCATTCCTTGTCAAATCACCATGACTAGGACAAATACCAAACTAGTTTCGTTCACCACAGGTACACACATGTGAGTGAATGTCATCTTGATGCTAACTGACACGTGGAAAGCACCTCAAGCACCTCGAGTCCATATTATTCCTTGTCATGATCAATGAAGGACTACGCATGGGCCCATTTACCACAAGTACACTTTTGTGATAAATTCATCCTATCTCCCTTGGTCTGCAACCCAATATAGTGTTGATTTTTCAATGAGAAAGGTTTAAGCATGAAGTTCATTCCTTTTTAGCATTTAACTTAAACCATAAAAAATTATGTTGCAGCAAATAAGATCACAAGAAGAAACACCATGCACAAGAACACAAGAAGTATCATGGGAAACCCTTCTCGACAAGGGAATAAAACCCAACCAAATCCTTTGCTATATTCTTCAAGAGAAATACCTTCACCACCAAGAACACCTAACATAGAAGAGGGTGCTTGCAAACCCTAGAATACTAGTGCCCAAGAGAGGTGTGCACTTTTCCCAAGAATATGTAGTTACTGAAATTTCCAAACTCACACAAAGGATATGATTCCTCAATGGGGAATCTAACTTTACTTATATCAGACTTGACCTGTCAGCATAAGTGTTTATTGGCACAACAGGGCCGACCTCTCTAACTCACAATATAATTAATAATAACCAGATTAATTATCTTTTACATTAATTATCACTTACATTAAGGTGGGACCGACCTGTACACTTTACATTAAAATTAGGGTTATAGGCAGGTATGACTCTTGAACAATATAGCAAGGGATCTCATACACCCACTAGTGCTCAACCACTAGGGGCACATCCATAGAGATATCCATATCTCTATCTCACTGCATTACACAGGAGAACCACTCTCACTAGTGCTCAACTACTAGGATCACGTTCACATGTGCTCACCCATAGGCACGTCCACTCAACAGATCTTCTTTCCCACTGCATTACACAGGAGAGTCATATGAAGTTCATCATCTCAACTCTCTACTCAGAGGAGGATAATACATCATCTTCATCTATGTCTCATGACGATGCACCCAACTCTATGGGAATTCACACATTGACCTTGTTCTCAGCCACAGGCACATCCAACTCAATAAATCTCCTTTCTCACAGTGTTACACAGTAGAAACATTTGTAGTTCTTCTCAACTCTCTATAAGGAGGAGGCCATCACTACGTTCCAGTTATGTCTCATATAGGAACCACACTCTCATCTTAGGGGCTCTCTCTCAGATCGACTTAATCGGTCTGTGTCCTGGAGAATGTCTCACGCAGTTGTAATCATTAACACTCCCTCTCAGCTAGGGAGGCATTCTTCATCATGCCAAGTATCACTTGTATGTACCTTGAACTTTGTCTTGGTTGTAGTCATCAACACTCCCTCTCAACTAGGGAGGTATCCTTCACCAAGCTAATTTGGTGAAAACATATGCAATTTTCTCATGTGTAGGAAGGTATTGCATGTGTACTATTTTCCTCTGCATCATGTCTCTGATATAATGATATTTTATATCAACATGTTTCAATCTATCATGAAACATTGAGTTCTCAAAGAAATTTACACACATATCTTTTTATCATCATAGAATCCATCTCATGATCAAGTAAAACTGTCAGAAGCTTATGAACTCGCATTGCTTCACACACTAAATGATACATCTTCTGCTTCTGTGGTATTCAAGGCCACAGAGCTTTTGTTTCTTGTTGCACCAGGAAACCATGACAACCTTCAAGGTAAAAAAACAACAGGATATTCTCTTATGTTCTACTGTACACTCTACTCAATCTATATTTGCATATCCTACAAACTCAAGTTCACACTGGAGGCATATCTCAATACATGCTTTACTGCTATCCAGTGAGTTTGTCATGGCTGACTCATGGATTGCCTAAGCACATTCATTCCATAGCATGAATCAGGTATGGTGTTAACCATATACATCAATGGTCCAATCAACTGTGGATCAATCTCGTCTGAATCATCATCATTCATTTTCTTCAAATCCATCATGGCGGTTTTGCATTCTGTCATACTAAACTTCTTTAATATTCCCATTGTATGTTTTCCTTGACTCGGGAAAATTCTCATCGATTCTCTTTCATATTTCTTGTCCCAAGAAGTAGTGTATCATACTCAGATCATTCATCTCGAAATCAGAATTAAAATCTTACTTGTATCCAACAACAAGACTTTATGAATAAGTCATCAAAGTCAGGCTTTCGTCACCAACACTGTAATAACATAGGTTTGGATCAGCAACATTCTTGTTGAAATCCAAACTCATCCAGAACCCATCCATATGATATAGTTTCCAACTCATGGATGGTAGTATGAATGGAAGTGTATAGGGATTAATGGATCAAGTGTCTCATCATAGACAACTCCCTCTATTTGTGAGAATGCTCTAGTTATAGATCTTGCTTTGTATTTCTAAATACTTCCATTAGATGCATGTTTTGATCTTATAAATTCACTTGGAAGTCACTACAGACTTCCCTTCTGGTTTCTGAACAATATACCATACATCATTATTTAAGGTATATTGGTATTCTTCTTGTCATGGAAACTTTCCATACATGTTCACATGTTGCTTCTTCATGTCAAGAAGGCTTAGAATCAATGATGTGGTTCATGGCTGAAGAGTAGCTTAAAAAAAATATTTGTTTCTTTCTCAGGATGTCCCTTGAGGAACTTGTATGTTCCTTTGTCTCCTACAAAGTTTGTTGAGCCTGGGTGGGCCATATATACCCTACTACCATATCTTTATGCATATCAACTGGATAAATTGGATCAACTAGAATAATGTTTGTCTCCCTCTAAACCGTTGAAGGGGGAGAAGGTATTATCTCTTCCTTCTTTTCATTTTTTTTTACTCCCTCTGAGTCAAGTAATTCTCTCTAAAGTCTGAAGGATGGAAGTCTTATTTTATTTCTTGTTAGATCGTTTATGTCTTCTTGACCAGCATAATAATCTATCAAATAAGGTTTGGATTCTCATACCATGGATAATGATCCAAGTCTTGAGGGCTCCCATACTGGATCAATGTCAGTGGTAGAAGCATAATGTCTTCCCTTCTTCCTAGTTGGACAATTTCTTGCATAGTTACCATATTTTTCACATATGAAGCACTGAATTTATGAAACATATCTTATCTAATTATGACCTGGGTTTGATGAAGACTTCTCATCCCTGAATTTTTGTCTGAATTTTTTTTATAATCTTCCTCCTTTATTTGTATGAAGTGCAAGAGCATGATTTTCCTCAGGGGAGTCTTCCACTCCTCTATTTCTAAGTCTAAGTTATTCTTGAGTACAGTCTGTCCACAGACGATCAAAGGTTGGTAGACTTTATCTTCCATGGATACTTTGAAGAAAAGGCTCCCAATGTTTTGGAAGGTTGTTGAGAGTGGATAAGACAAGTTCTCTATCGGACATGATTTCTCCAATGGCTTCTAGTCGTTCTTTAACCTCTGATATATTCATAAAGAAGATAGCAATTGTATCACCTTTCGTCATCTTAGTACTTTGAAGTTGGCACTTCAATGTGAGAGCTCTGAGCGTGTTTTCACTTTCAAACATTTCTTTTAATGCTTCATACATTTCATAAGATGTCTTCAGGTTGGAAATATGAGGTAAGAGATGATCTCTTACTGAGTAGATGATTATTTTTCTTGCTTTGAGATCTTCTTCCTTTCTTATATTATTTTCTTCATCGGTAGTTGTTTTTGGTAAGGTTTTAGTTACCACATCCAAAAGGTCATCTTCTTCAAGGGTGACTTGAAGCCTTGATTTCCAAGAGCTGAAGTTGCTTGCTCAATCAATCCTATATTCTACTAAAGTTTTGTTCTTTATTTGTTCGGATTTCTTCTAAAACTCTTGTCAACTGGATTTGGAAAACCTAATGATTAGGTTGGACTGGTAACCTTAGATTTTGTTGGGCTTATGACTGCCAACAATCAACTTTGAGAGTGTCACAGGAGAACTTGTTGAGTTGAAACGTCTCTTCAAGAAGTTGTAGAACCCCTAGATCAAGATTCTGCAGGAAATTTTGGCACCCTTGGNTAGTTGTTCTTTAATCTCTGATATATTCATAAAGAAGATAGCAACTGTATCACCTTTCGTCACCTTGGTACTTTGAAGTTGGCTCTTCAAGGTAAGAGCTATGAGGATGTTGTCACTTTCAAACATTTCTTTTAATGCTTCATACATCTCATAAGCAGTCTTCGGGTTGGAAATACGAGGTAAGATATAATATCTTACTGAGTAGATGATTATTTTTCTTGCTTTGAAATATTCTTCCTTTATCATATTCTACTCTTCATTGGTAGTTGTATCTAGTAGAGTTTTATTTACCACATCCAAAAGGTCATATTATTCAAGGTTGACCTGAAGCCTTGATTTCCAGGAGCTGAATTTGCTTGCTCCATCAAGCCTATCTTCTACTAAAGTTATGTTCTTCATTTGTTCGGATTTATTCTCAAACTCTTGCCAACTGGATTCGGAAAACTTAATGATTAGGTTAAACTAGTAACCTTGGATTTGTCAGGCTTATGACTGACAACAATCAACTTTGAGATTGTCACAGGGATGCTTGTTGAGTTGAAACGTTTCTTCAAGAAGTTTCAGAAACCCTAGATCAATATTCTGCAGGAAATTTTGGCACCCTAGAAACCCTAGGGCCAAAAACTCAAAATCCTCGGAATTGTACTTTGAAGGTATGTGGAGGTGCGTTGAGGAAGGTCGTACAACTTTTTCCAAGTTTTAGCTTCAACTTCCACTTGTAAAGTGTTGAAAGATCTGATTAAGTGAGGGTCATACAGATTTCTACAGAAACCCTAGAGGTCGTACAGAACTGCAGAAGGAGGATGGTTTATCTTTTTGGATGCTTGTGCAGGGGTTCTTCAATACCTGTGCTCCTATACCATGTTGATTTTTCAATGAGAAAGGTTTAAGCATGAATTTCATTCCTTTTTATCATTTAAATTAAACCATAAAAAATTATGTTGCAGCAACCAAGATCACAAGAAGAAACACCATGCACAAGAACACAAGAAGTATCCTGGGAAACCCTTCTCAATAAGGGAAGAAAACCCAGCCAAATCCTTTTCTATATTCTTCAAGAGAAATACCTTCACCACCAAGAAAACCTAGCCCACAAGAGGCTGCTTGCAAACCCTAGAAGACTAGTGCCCAAGAGAGGTGCTCACTTTTCCCAAGAAGAAGTACTTGTTGAAATTTCCAAACTCACACAAAGGATATGATTCCACAATGGGGAATCTACCTTTACCTATATTAGACTTGACTTGTCAACAGAAGTTTCTATTGGCACAACAGAGCCGACCTCTCTAAATCACAATATAATTAATAATAACCAGATTAATTATCAATTACATTAAGGTGGGCCTGACCTGCACCCTTTACATTACAATTAGGGTTACAGGCAGGTCTGAATCTTGAAAAATATATCAAGGGATCTCATACACCCACTAGTGCTCAGCCATTATGGGCACATCCATAGGGATGTCCATATCTCTATCTCACTACATTACACAGGAGAACCACTCTCACTAGTGCTCAATCACTAGGATCACGTTCACTTATGCTCGTCCACAGGCACGTACACTCAATAGATCTTCTTTCCCACTGCATTACACATGAGATTCATTTGGATTTCATCATCTCAACTCTTTGCTCAGAGGAGGCTAATACATCATCTTCATCTCTTTCTCATGACGATGCACCCAACTCTATGGGAATTCACACGTTCACCTTATGCTCAGCCACATGCACGTCCAACTCAATAGATCTCCTTTCTCACTACGTTACATAGTAGAATCATTTGGAGTTCTTCTCAACTCTTTATAAGGAGGAGGTCATCACTACATTCTAGTTATGTCTCATATAGGAACCAAACTCCTATCTCAGGGGATCT
The DNA here is from genome assembly GCA_010110895.2 of Picea sitchensis. Classification (NCBI taxonomy): domain Eukaryota; kingdom Viridiplantae; phylum Streptophyta; class Pinopsida; order Pinales; family Pinaceae; genus Picea; species Picea sitchensis. Next base: position 21,459 of record SNQJ01S0120368.1, on the reverse strand, counting down.
CTCTGAGGTCGACTTAATCGGTCTGTGTCATGGAGAATGTCTCATGCAGCTGTAATCATCAACATTTAGGAGAAGGTCCACTCGATGCTTACTTGGGGAATTGTATAAAAACATTTGTCACACATGGTACTCCCATGTGGACTTCTAGAGGCTACTCCCTCTAGAAACACTAGGGTCAACTCTCCATAGTGTGTGATGTCAAGGTCAACTCCCTTTACA
>SNQJ01S0120368.1:0-15608 GCA_010110895.2 Picea sitchensis | reverse complement strand
TTGGTTTTCTTGGTTAAGGGTTTCCAAGATAAACATTGGTTTAATGGCCTTGTTGGTATTTCTATGTGCATACATTTCGTATTTTCTTTGATATTTATCTCTCCAAGAATTAACAATTCCACATGTCTAATATTTCAGATTAAATTCTAAAATTTGTATCTGAAATACTATGATTTGTATTATTTCCAAAGGAATTGGAAGAACTCAATTTGGACGTTCCCAGCTTCATATATGGCACTTCTACCAATAACACATGTTTGAGACCAGTTTTAAAGGACTAGTCAAATAACCCTAATTTCAACAACCTATATTTCCAAAATTATAGTGTCTCGGAAACCAAAAATTCTTCCACAATTACTTGGATATATCTCCTCCAACTCATGAAAATTTAACATTCTGAAATTTCACCAAAAACAAGTTATGGTGAAAATTCTTAGATGGCTCGTTTGAGACTAACTTCAGTACTAGTAAAGAAAACCTAACTTCCACAAGATATATCTCGAAAAGTAAAATTATATAGATACTAAAATTTTAACCATAAGTACTTCGCTATGTCTCCTCTAGATCTTGAAATTTTCACAATCTAAACCACGATAACTCATTGAATGAGAAAAACCATAAGATTGTAAGCTTTGAAACCAAATGTTGTGAACCAAACTCAAAAAATGGTTAATGAATAATAATATATTTCGAGGGGGAAACTTCATTTTACAATATATCCAATGCAGAAGAAGATGCTTATATAAATGAATCTCATTTACTATAAATAGGAGATAAAGTGAGCATGATGTAACCTACCACTAAGGTGACCTAAGCACAACTATTAAACTATTAATAAATGAGTGTTAGGGCCTTAGGGGCCTTAACAATATTTGCACTAAATTTAAGTAATAATGTTTCTATGCACAAGTAACAATATAATCAGTTTGTTGCATTTACAAGAGATTTATTAAATAAACCATTGATTATATTCGATATGAATGTAGTCTTGTTACATGCAATTCATAAAAGATCGTTATTTCCATTGTTATCTAAGAGAACATAATTGAAAAGGGAAAAAATTAAAATAATTCTAACACATGATGATTGTCACACAATATTGAGAAAGGGTCATGTTGGTGTTGGGAATCCATGTGTATATCTCAAAATTTTAAATAAGGCTTGGGCTATCTTTAAGGGTGCTTATGATGTTAGAAACATAGTGATATAGATGATTCAATAGAGAAACATACTTGTAATGAAGAAGGGAACTATGTAATTGTGAAAGGTTATAATTATGATGATATGAAAGGCACGTACTTGTTAGATCAATTATTCTCATGCTTGCTACACCTAAATGGTCTGAATGATATGAGATTTATTGTAAACAAATTTAAACTATGTTAAATAATGTAATTAGTACTTTTTGCTAATATTTTCCATTTGTGATAGTGTTGGTCTTGTTTGATAAATTCAGAAGTACTAATAATTTTATAATATTTCCATCTAAACAAAAATTAATTAATGAAAAAAAATATAAGTATTTATTCGCAACTCTAATTATAAAAATTCAATATATATAAATGTTAGGTATTTGTTAGTTTTTATTGTGTTGAAATGTGTTTTTTTCCGAATTAAAGTGAGATTTATGAAAAAACACAATATTGACCATTTCAATTATGGAATCATGCCCAATATTAAATAATTTGGTAAATGTTTTAAAACAATGTATTTAATGGTATTTATGATTGTAGAAACACAATTAGTGTGGAAAACTCCCAAGAAAGTAATATATGTGATGATGAAAAGATCTATAGTATTTCAAATACTTTTAACTATGAAGATGTGAATGACCAATACTTATAGATTATGTGTAACCCATTTTAAAAGCCTTGAATGATATAGAATAAATGTTATTGAAAATTAGGTACAAAATTGATATTTTTAAAGTGAAAAAAACAACTCTAAATGCCAATATTGGATTCCAAAATTGCAAAATCTGATTCTAAATGTGGCAATATCATATTTCAAAATTGAAAAATTGGATTAAGTTTAACTACTACTCAATCCAACCTAGGTGAAACTGTAGGTAATGACCTAGAAGCCAAAAATGATGATTTTGCCTTGGTTACTATTTCTTCAGATCTGCAGCTAGAATGTCAAATTGTTGATGCTCACTCGAACTCTATTAGAATTAAGGGGAAGTATTTGATCGAACTTAGTGAGGTGCCTTATCTAACTCAGCCTGCTTCTTCATCCCCAGTCTTTAAAAAGGATGAGATCCTTGCCACTCAGACCAATTTGGATCTTGGTGAATGGGATTTCAATTTTTTTAGCCAGTAACAAGGAGTATGCAGAGGGATGCAAAAATTTAGAGCGTCATGGGGTGATATTGTATTTCCTTTGTCGTATGCCAGATGAGGCGATGTTCAATAAATGGTGTTTGTTGAACTAGGAGGTGAAAGAAGTTTCTTTGAATTCGTATTGGGGTTTGGTGTATAAATATGTGTATCTCATGTTCAACATTGAATCAGTAGCTTGACAAGTTCTACCATATGGTACATAGAATATTGTGGGTTCCCTAGCTTATGTGCAATCATGGAGAGCAAATTTTAACCCAAAGGATCGTGGTCAAGCCTACTACCCATTGTGGATCAAGTTTCCTATGCTCCTTGTTGATTTGAGACCTTTTGTAGATTTGTTTGCTAATCATTTTGGTAAGGTTTTGATCCCAGACTACAAACATAACTCTTTTCGACCCAACCCAAGAGTTTGTATGGAGGTTGATTTGAAGAAGAAACTACCATGGTTTATCTCTATGATGACAATGGATGGAATCTGACAACAGAAAGTTTGTTATCTAAATTTTCCAAATGCCTACTTTGCCTTCCAAGATTAGAATCATCTCATCTGATATTGTCCCCATCAGAAGCCCCCTCTAGGGGCTCCTCCCTTTTCAAGTGATGTAGGTGCTTCAATATTGCTGGCCCCATCTAGCCAGCCAAGTTCCTTAGTTGATTCAGCCCATGTTTCTAAGAAGGGAACCCCTAAGGACCCTATGAGAGGGCATGTCCCTCTATCGAGGCTTGGATCTAGTAGTAGGATTGGGGGAGTAATGGTTCAAGAAAATTATAAAAGTGTTAGTGGCCTAATATAACAATCAGTTCCCAACAACTCTAGAGTTCCTTTGGTTCCTCTAATTAACCTTGTTATTCAGACCATGCAGATAGTTGTAGCTAGTGGTAGTGCTCCTATTCAAAATATGGAGGTAGATAAGGGATGGTGAGTTAAATCTAATAAGCGTAAGGGGTCTTCATCCCCTATATCTTTGGACAAGCCTACCAGTACTGTGAGCCCATACCCATGGGAAAATAATTTTAAGGAAGCGATGACCCACTCTCCTGAGAGGGGAGAAGCTTCCTTGGTGATGTCCGATAAGTTCAACACTTTGGATAATATCTTATTCTTTGAATGAATATCTCTCTTTTTTCATGGAATGTCATATGGATGACGATCTCGGGTAGGAAGAAGGTTGTTCAAGGTGTTCTTCAAAAGGTCAAGCCATAAATATTTTTTTTGTAAGAGGTCAAGTCATCTAGATTTGAGCTTTGGAATTGCATGAGTTATGTTTGGAATGGCTCATTCTAGACCGTAGATCATTTTCAGGGAGGAGGTGGGGCAGTGTTAGTTATTTCCCTGTATCTACAAAGTTTTGTTATAGCTTCAGGGAGTGACCCGAGCAATTGTTGTTTGTGGATTAATATGTTATTTCAGGAGAGATTGTTGGGTTTTTGTTCTATGTATTCTCCAAACCTTAGCCCTACACGTATGTGTCTCTGGACATGGATGAAGACCTCTCTTCCAAATGATGAGTGGATAATTGGCGGATATTTTAACACGGTTGAATGGGATGGTGATAGGGGAGGAGGGGTTGGTTATGTGATTAGTGGTTTAGAGAAGCAATATTGGTCTAAGTGTAAAGCTTCTCTTCAAATGTTCAACCCCAATTGGGGGAAGAAATGGATTGATTGTGGTGGATGGTTTAACTGGTACAACTTTATATGGGGCTCTTCCAAGGTTCATGCTAGGATGGATCGGATATATGCATTGAGGGATGATATCTCCTTTTCTGGGAATGTGCATCCGGTTGATGTGTTAATTGCAGCTACAAGTTCGAATCACCTACCCATTTTGACTTCTATTTCGGTAGGGCATGTGGTGAACTCCAAACCTTCATCTTTGTTCAATCTTGATGTCTCCCACTTGGAGTCTGCATATTTCAAGGCTTTGGTGCATAGTGTATGGAATCGTTTTCCTCATCCTCGGGAGGGGGAAGGGTGGCTTTTAAGGTGGGAGGCAGTCATTCGTCATACTGTGAATTTTATGAGGGGATGGGCTCCCAAGATTGCACAAAATCATAGGAGAGAGCTTGGAGGCTCGAAAAAAATTAGAGGAGATGTGTATTCTCTTGGAGGAGGACCTTCATAACATCACCCTCCACGATGATGCAACTTCGTTTGAGATGGTGGTTCACAAGGAGGAGGAGTATATTTTTATAGGGGCTCAAGTTAAATCTCAACTACAGTGGATCCAAGAGGACGATGAGGGATCTATGTTATTGTTTTACTTCTTGAAGAGGCAAGTTGTGGCTAACAAGGTTATTGGTCTATGCAGAGAAGATGGGACTCTTGAGGAGAACCCAACAGAGATTCAAGGTATGTTTAGTGGTCACTTTCAAAATATTTTATTGGATTACCACTATTCGAAGTTTATTGATGTTGCTAGGGATGCTTGCTTCAAAGTGGTGTCGTGCAAAGTCTTGATTGGAGATTGGGATAGATTGGAAAGAGATTTTACAAAAGATGATTTTTTTGTTGCACTCTCTTCAATGAAAAATGGGAAGTCCCCTAGTATTGATGGCCTTCCTTGTGGGTTTTACAAGGAGATGTGGGACATAGTGGGATATGATGTTTTCAATCTTGTGCATGAGGTGTTTTCCACGGGGTATCTTTCATAATAACTTAATCAAGGATTGATCAATCTTATTCCAAAAAATACAGCCAGAGATTCTATTGGTGGGTGGCGGTCGATAAATTTATTGAGTGTTTCTTATAAAACTATGGCCAAGGATTTAGCCATGAGAGTTTGAGATGTGGCCCGAAAAATTATTCTGCGAGAGAAAATAGGATTTGTACAAGGATGGTTTATTTTAGATACAGTCTTGTCAACTTGGGAGGCCATGGAGTGGGTCAAGGAGTCTGGTCAGCAGACACTCTTCCTAAGCCTTGGGTTTGGCCAACATTGTGTTCATATGATTAACATGTTGTTTACATGTGCCTCTACTTTTGTTTTAGTGAATAATGTGTTGTCCCCCTACATCCATATCCATAGGCTATCAAGAAAGGGTTCACTTTGGCCCATTATCTCTATGTTTTGATGGTTGATGCTCTTGGATATTTATTGGAGGTATCTCATCTTCAAGAAAGGCTCAAAATTATTTCTCTCCTAAGGGGGGAGGAGATGATTAACAATCATTTTGTGGATGACTCTATTTTGTTAGTCTTTGTTGATCAGGAGTCCATCTCAACCGCCATGGATTATCTTGTAGTGTTTTGTGAGGCTTCGGGGGAAATTGTTAGTGATCACAAGATAGATTATTGGTTAGTTGTTCTTGAGGATCGGCCCATGTGGTTTCCAGTTGCTTGGAGGTTTTTCCAGCTGGGGATTATTGTGTGGTATCTTGGTATACCATTTTGGGTAAATATTTCATTGGTTTCTATGTGAGATTCGTGCTTGGAAATATTGCAGCGTAAGTCACTTTTTTGGTTACAGTGCAAGGATCTTCCCTTTGTTTCTAAGTTGACTGTTGTGAGCAGGATTCTTCAGGCCTCCCACATTTACTATGTGCCTTGTTGGCTTCCAAGCAAGATGTAGTTTCACTGATTGGAATAGATTTAGTGCTCGTACATGTGGGCCAAATATGGTCGGGCTCATGGTATTCCCATGGTCCCTTGGGAAGTTTGTATCATGCCCAAGGATGAGGGGAGCCTTGGCCTAATTGATGTGGCAACCCAAGGAAGCATTTTGGTTTCTAAATGGGTAGTTAGGTGTTGGGAGGGCTCATCGCCTTGGCATTTTTTGATGCAACATCGATTGATTTCATCCCAGCATGTTGGTAGAGTAAAGGGTCGATTCAATTTATGTGATATCTTCTTTTCTCCTCATAATTTCCATATTTTAGGGTCTTTCATCTTCATGAGTATTTGGAAGAATTACAGGAGGGTAGTAGGCTTGGTTCATTGGAAGTGGTCAAGAAGTAGATCAGGTTGGGATATGTCCAAGAGGCCAATTTGGAGTTGGAAGAAGGAAGGTACTTGCATATATAACCTCCCTTGTTTTCAAGAAAGGAGTCTTAGCAAAAAGAATATTTTCTTCTAGAGAGATCTTTGGAATTCCAATACTTGTTCTTGGAAGACTTGGATTTTAGTGGCTAGGGATTTTTCGTTGTCTTCTACGAATCGGCCTGCCTGGATGGATATTATCGGGCTCATACCTCAAGAGCATATTTTTAAGACCAAGTCATTTTGGCAAGATTGGGAGTGGAGTTTTGGACATCCCCCAAACCAATATGATTCTCGTAAGATCTACTCCATTTTGCATCGGCGCATGAATTAGGTCCCATTCTCAGTTCCATGTGGTATTCTTCGAATGCAGAGAGCCATTGGAACCATAGGTTGCATGGTGTATGGTCGATTCGAGCTTCTTATAAGATTTGGGTTTTTTCTTGGTTGGTGATCTACCAAGGTCTGCCCTCCAAAACCCAGCTTGCAAAAAGTGGTCTTTCTGATGGTCTTTTCTCCTCATACTTGAAGTTTGAATCAATGAAGAATATTTTACGGGAGTGTCCCTTTGAAAGATCTTGTTGAGCTCAAATTCAATATTAGTTGGAAAACATTCTCTAGGGGAATTTGTATTGGCATGTAGTTTTTTTTTGTGATTCCAAATCAGTGATCTAAGATTCCTTGGCTAGTATTTGGCACTGTTTGAGAGTCTATGCCTTATATATCCTTTGGAAACTCCATTGAAAGTTTGTTTTTAATAACGAGGTTAGTTCTCAGTCATATTTTTTGGCAATTATGTTGAGATGAGGTACATATGCAACTCCTTACAAAAGGGGAATTATTGATTAGAGATGCCAAATTGTTGGATATGTTCGCTTATTATGATTTCATAGTTGTTTTAGTATCCCTACAAAAGAGGATATGATGTTCATTGTATATACCCTTTTGGTTTTTTCATGTTTTTTTAACTACTGATATAAATAATTTTATGTATATATAAGAAGTATATTTTAAAAAAAAAGTGTTTTGAGCTTGAGTTAATGCTCCTATAAATGAAAATCCTACATCCCAATTCCTAGTTCTATGTTTTGGTCTTTCTTAAGTATTTCCTTTTGTTACAATCAATGACGGTCTTCACTTATGTTCCAATAGTAGAAGTATTTGGATGGAGGGGTGATCAAACTAGTATTCTCGACCTCTATAGAGATATTACATGTTGGGACTTATTTATGAGTCACACTGAGACTATGCCATGGACTATCAACTAGAGCATTGGAGCACACTAGCATGAATGGTGTGGCGTGTAGGTGGTAGACTTTAACTAGAACATAAGATCACTTTGGACTAGCCAGTGAACTATGGAATCTAATACTAGCACATTTGAAACATGATTTTGCACATTAGAAACCCTAATTTCTCACTTTGGAAACATCAATTTTGTTCCCGTCTTCGAAGGGGCTTAGACTAAAGTTAGTCCAAATTAAATGAAATTGGCATTAAGTTTGAAATAAACATTATCAACTTTACTGACAATCATGTAGTATTCTTGTTGAACTACATAACCTAATCATATGTCACGCTTTTTAAATGCCTCAAGGCTATTGGAATTCATTACTTGGCATTCGTTTGTAGTTAAATATAGGGGAAAATTTTGACTTAGACTATGCTTCTTTTATAATGGCCATTAAATTTTTCTAATTTCCTTTTTTATCATTGATATTCTACCATCACAAATGCCATTGTTGGTTCCATTGACTTCAAGCTTCATGGTACACATTTTTTCACTACTAAATGGTGGCCTTTACTTGAATTTAAAATCCTGCACTATTTGTTTTTAAAGTGCCTACATCCTTTTCATATATAATATATTTGTAAAATATATATTATATGTATTATATATATGGTTCAAACAAAGTGTTTCAAGGTGTATTTCATCATGAGGGATTTGGTTCTAGTGTGGTTGATTCCAACCATGGATTTGTTTCCTTTCTGATCTAAGAAGAAGCTTGAATTGGAGAAGAGAAAACACTTGAAGCCAGAGACGGGAGTTGGATGACAAGGAGATGCCAAAGGCTTAGAAGTAACATCATCATCCTAATTCTTTGGGTGCCCCAAAAACCCAAGTGAACTCAAAGGAGGGAATTCCATCATGAGAACTACCCACCTACAAAAATATCTCAAGCATCAACTGATCCATCTTCACAATTCATTGGAAAAGAGAAAATATCATCTATCCTCTAGAATAAATCACCCAGAAAATACTCCTTCTAAGAACCAACCTCTAGGATGAGAAGATCAACCTTCCCATCCAAAATATTTGAGATATACTTTGACAAAAGATCCACTTCACCCTTCTCAATGGCTCTTTCTCCAAACATACAACCTCCCTCCAAATATCCCTAAACATTGGTCATGGCACCCAAAATCAAAACAACCTTGTTAGCTTGAGGGATGACATAGACTCTGGATGCCCCAAGGTTATCCATAATATAGAGACTGTCAATTTGAATGGAAGGGGCAAACAAAAGATTGGGACATGGATCCCATTTTTGCTTCAATATGAAGTGTGCCTTAGAGAACAATCCCTTAGGATATGCCAAGTATAGTGGTAGAAGCAAGATCTGAAGGTGAGATTTTTGTAATTTAATATGAGTCCATTATCCCCTTCCACATTCTAGTGTTTATATTTGGGTCAGTAGTACTTCATTTGTATCTATCATAATTAATATCTGTAGAATTGCTTCATAAATATAGGAAAGATTTTAAGTAGTGGAATATTAAAATGCCCATAGAAAATCACCAATGATTTGAAGAACATTTTGGCTTCAAAATTGCAAGGGAAAACATGGAAGCATCAACAATAAAAAAAAAAAATGAGGGTCTTTACCAGAAAAACTCAAGCTAGAAAATTCACAACATGGAAAGGGGACCAAACTAGAGACACCATGCAACTACAATCCTCCCTTAAGGAATGTTGGATTATCTCCAATATTCTCAAAAAATAAAAAAATAAAATCTAGATTCAATGGAGAAATATAGGTCTTACTAGAAGCAAAGTTGAACCGACACTTCCCTACCCAAGAAACTAGAAACCACAAAATAGCCTTATGACTACTAAAATACCCCAATAAACACACTTTTTTTCAATTCTGATACTCCATCTAGAATCCACTCCCTAGGAAAGAAGACCTTCGTATATTCAGTTTCTACCATTGTCAAGTGAATCTTTCTCTCTATAAGAATGAAACCATATTGGAGAAGGCTAACACAGTCAACAAAATATGAAACCATAATAAATATCAAATTCCATCTTAAAGTTTATTTTGTAGTTTAAAATATGAAACCATGTCATATTAATTCATCTTAAAAGTTAATTTTTGTAATTTACAATAAAAATTTGAGTTGTCTTTGCTCTGAAATAATTGGTTGAAATGAAAAGCTTAGGGTGGTAACTAATTCTATCAAATAGCTTTTTCGTCAGAAATCCATTACGTGAAAGAGCAATAAACAAAACATAGTTTTTCAGTCGAAATCCATTGCAGTGGAGAACCTAAACAAACAAACTTTTTTCGTCGAAATCCATTGCGTAGAGAACGTAAATAAAACTTGGATTAAAATACAGTCAAAATTAACCTTAGAGCGCTCGCTTTGCATGCAGAGGTACGGGGTTCGATACCCCGCATCTCCACTTTCCTTCCTTTTTGCATATGATACGTTGGCATAACCTCCACCAATAGACAGCGGGCAGAAACTTGGTTCAACTATGAATCAATTACCACAGCATTCATTAATTTATTTTTAGAAGGTATCGATTACACAATTTATTTATTTGTAACAGCTATGACTAGCACAATTTATTTTCATGTAGCGGGGATAGCTCAGTTGGGAGAGCATCAGACTGAAGATCTGAAGGTCGTGTGTTCGATCCACGCTCACCGCATTTTTTTTCTTATATTCATTCATCATGGTTTTTTCTTATATTCATTCTTCATCGATCTTCCCTGCTAACAGGGGTGAAAGGTTTTTCAACTAATGTGCTATATTGTTTTTCATGGGATGGCCTTCCATCATCCAATGGTATCTTGTAGATTTTTGTGACAATTCTATAATCCAAATATTTATTCTATTTATGTGTAGATTTTCACAAATAGCTATAATGATACATGAGTTTTTAGGAAATAAATTGTGTTCATTTAAAATTTGGATATTTATTGTGGTTGATCCTGACATTGTCTCTACATTATGATATTGAAATTGGAGACGTTATTCTTAGATCTTCATCCACAAAATCCAAGGTGAATCATTGTAAATATGTTTGTTTCATTTATTTCTTATTATGTAAGCGATTGAATATCAAGGCATTCTTTGAATATCAAGGCATTCTAGATGCAACTAAAAAACACTATTTTTTTCATGATCATGGTTGATTTTAGGTGTTGAATGAAACTCTAATCAAATGGACTTTAGGAGTTGAGAAGCTTTGTGCTAACTTGCAGCATCATATAATTAACTAGGTCTGCGACTTCATAGAATAATGCTAAGGCTTCATGGGGGTGGTCATTCTAGCAATAACGAACAATGATTATAGTCTATTATACAACATCTCATTTAGACATTATTTCAAACACTCATCAAGCAATTCTTATATGCTCACATTTGGCATACATGTCTACAAACACACTTCTCACAACAACATCATATCTAAACCCACTTCTTATTACATAACCATGGATTTGCTTACCTTTCTCCACAACGAATAAATTGGCACATGCAAAAAGAACACTAAGCATGGTGATTGACTTGGGTTTTATGCCAATAAATCTATCAAAATTTATGTCATGGCATAAATTCATATCAATGTCTTCCATGTTATATAAATAGAGATAGATGGTAAAATACAATTTATTTTGCATAGCTCTCTTAATACAAGCAAAAATCGGGATGTAATAAGGACATTAACAAATAGTAGAAAAGACATTTTTATAGGAGGTTCTAAACTTTTTTTTTAATAACATATATCAAAGGCAATGTAAGAATTAATCTACACTATGTACTTACACTCAATATACTTTTGAGTCCATTGACTTACTTTTTTTTCATTTCTTGAACATTAATAAAATTATCTTATACATTAATACTTTCTTTAAAGATCATCCGACCTTGTATGTTTTATATGGTGTACTTTAAATATGATTTTTTATTTCAAAGTTTGAGTTTCTAGATAAGAATGTTTTTTTTCTTTACAATATTTTTAATGATTTTCTGGTTATTTCTGTATTATTGTGATTTTTCAACTTGATATTAAAGCAGTGGTTTATAACATCCATCTGAGAAGATTATTAATGCAATAGCAGCAGATATTTAGTAGTTGAATTTTTTCTAAGTTTTTGAACAAATAAGTTAGCATAAGTCCTAAAAAATTACAATAGACATTAGAAATAGGGATTTTAGGTAGAAAAAAAAAAACCCTTCAAACTGTCTCAATAGTAGCATGGGAAACTCCCTATATCTCCATTCTAAATTTAACAGTAGAAATATTCCCTATATCAAACCATGTGAACAATATACTTGAAGGCCTTGGAGAAAGACAAAATGACAACAACAAGACGGATGGAAAACATAATCAACGAGATATAAAGTCCACAGTAGGCCTTTAGCAACAAACTAAAGTTAAAATCCATGATAAGTATTAGCAATTCAATTCTCTATGAAGTCGGTCAAGCCAATAAGTTGAATGGACCAAAATCTATAGTACATAAGTTTAATATTTAGTTATGAAGAGACATTTACATCTATATCAATAGGTACCTCCAAGAAAGAATTGCCCCTCTTCTCAGAGATTGCAAAAGTGCCAAAGAAACATGAGACACTTAATTCAATATTTCAAACAGCAAGTACATGAAGAGTTAAATCAGTTGTAAAATCTAAGGATGAATTATAGAGAAATCATGGCTAAGTATCTCACAAGAGTCATGCCATAAAATACAAATTGAGAGTCATTGAAGAAAATGTTGAAGACAAATAGTAGACAAAGAGTGGTTCCAATTGTCATTATTATTCGTCCCAATGGCTATCAAGGAATTGTAAGTTTAGTAGTAAGAGACTTGATAATGCTCCACTATTTGAAGAACTAAGTGACACCCTTTTGTAAGAATAAATAATAATGTACTACCATATACATAGCCATAAGAATTCGTAACAAATCGATAGTTCTCGCCTTTGCCAATTTTAGTTTTTTAACTTTTCACGGTGGAAATGGCTTATTGACATAGGACTCCCCAGAAGCGTAGCTTGAGGAACAACTCATACTCAATGATGTGAGATATTTAGATACATCAAATAGCCATATACATAGACATTAGTATTTCACTAAAAGCCCAAAATGAAAAGGACTTGTGGAAAATCTAAGGATAAGCTTATCAACAATCACAATTTTCATCACAAACTCTCGCCAGGTAGAGGAGGATGTCCTTCAAGAGCACTTGTCATCATCATCTTTCAAGTGATTTTTCTTAATGAAATAAGGATATTGATGTAATCAAGGATAAACATAGTTGTCATTACCCATTAGTTCAACACTTATAGAGGGCTACAGTAAAAGATGTCCAAACCATTAGTTCAACACTTATAGAGGGCTACAGTAAAAGATGTCCAAATGATCAAGAAAAAGGAGAAGGGTGGATAAATCTCTAGTCATAGAAAGAATGTCAATTTTTTCCACAATTATAAGGATGCCTTAAGGTTCTTTTTTTTAAATACCTCAACCAAAGGACATGTATTTAAGTTTAAAGAGTTTACATTCACTAATATACAAAAATGACTTCTTAACATGGTGAGTTGTTTAACCTATGCTTAAGTTAGCAAGAAACAAAAAAGTTAAAAATTGTCAATTGAGAATGACAACGATGTTTTAGTCTTGTTAAGATCATTTCTCATTATAACTCTTTCTTTGGAACATTTGAATTAAGTACATGACCTATTGTTTAAATCCATGAAATTTGAAGGCCAAAAAATTATGCATTGTAGGTGTGAGGATACATACATAGAATTTGTCCCTATACATACATACATACATACATAGTCACATGGTATATTGAAATCGAACTTGGTGTTGGATCACTAGAGTATAATTCTTAAGAAAAAAAAATGAAAGAAAAATTCCATATCCATTTTCAATTTGGCAATGTATAGAGGCATATTTTTAATGCATAGATATCATTATTTTGCGACTGAATAGGCATGTAACTTGCTAATTATTTGTAGCATATTATCTCCAAAATCACACTAGTCAAACACTAAGAATCAACTAGATATTCATAAACCTTAGCAAAATCCCAAAAAACAAACACACACATATAATATTCAAATTATTGGCAAAAATAATTACATGCAATTCCATTCAATGACAAATTCACCATTTAGTTTGCAAACTACAATCACATAAATGATATTGCAAATTACAATATACTTATTAGATAGAATAAATAAAGAGTATGTGTTATACCTACAAGTGCAAATGGCTTGTATGATGTAACATGGTTATAAAACATCACCATAGAGCTAATAGAATTAAAGTTACATTCAGGGTTGGGAACCTAATGATCTTGCCTCATGGTTTGATTGTGTTGATGTCTCATGTCCTCTCCTTAACTAGTTGGAGTCTTCGTTTGTGAATGTTGAATCCTTGATCTTAACATTGAATATGATGTCAAGTTGAGCTCATCATGAACAATGGCAATAGTGTCCTTGTTACTTTGCAATAGTTTTTATTGGAAATGAATATTGGAATGAATAAACACTAAATAGTCCATCCATTGTGTAGCCAACCTATTGCACTTCATTGCATCTATGTGTTCAAACAATGTCTAAGTATGCTCACAATAGAAAGAACAACATTTTTTACTCTAAGCACTTATAGTAAATTTTAGTAGGTTAGGGATATGGCCACCAAAGTCTTCCCACCATGCATTGTTTGGATCTTTTTTCCCAAGCACTTGTGAGTGAATAAGTCAAGGCTCTTATTATAGGGAAATAATATTTTCTTGCTTGCATTAGTGCAAACTGAAAAATCATCTAACTAGGGCACATAATTGTATATTTGGATACCCTTTTTCGAATTTATGTATTCATAAAGGCTCACTAGTATTGGATTCTACACAAATTGAAAGAAAAATTTAGAGATGAGCTTTCATGCATCCATTTTACAAGTTGAATTACTATGATGGATAAAATGTTGGCCAGAAGTCCTCTATTTTACTATTCATGTCTCTTTCCTTTTAAAATAATTTACAAGCGGTAGGAGTGGCTTCTTCAATGTTTTCTACTAGGGAAATAGGGTGCAAAAAAAGGTCTTCTACTAGTTCCTTGGGATAGTTGTACATTGTTTGGAGAAGATGGAGGGCTTACCTAACTAATATATGTACCCAAGGAACAATTTTGTCTACTAATTAGTTGTTCATGCCTTGTGCAATAATACACGATGGAAAATACTTTTTCACTGCTACATTTATAAGGATGTCTATATAAATGAAAAGATGGGCCCATTTGGCATTTATGACATAATTGGTGTCGCCAAAGTTATGAAACATGAAAAATAGATATTATTGAAGGGATATGGAAATCTTGGTAGGTTGGATCTAGAAAGTTTCCATACGAAATTAGATATTATTCTAGAGGATCATATTTCATTACATGTTCAATTTGGACTTCCATACGAAATTAGATATTATTCTAGAGGATCATATTTCATTACATGTTCAATTTGGACTTTGTTATTGGAGAAGGGGAAATTTGGGCTAATTTCTTATTTCACCAAGACACAGATGGCATGGAAAGGTTTTCATAAATGGGGAGACATATGAGACAAGTAATCTAGTAACTAGCTATCTTTGAAAAACCTTAATCATTCTCAACAACTACATGCTATTGAAACTCATGTTCACATCACTTTGTCAATCAACTTTGGAGGTTAGTTTATTCAAGTAAACATATATGGAAAGATTGGCAATGTTACCACCTAAACTAGCAGTCCTACAAGGTCTTAGACTGTTATGGTAGCAACACGGGGGATAGGCTCCCAATGTCACCACAACACGTATCGTTTTCCCAGTTTAAGCCAAACTCCTATGCTAAGAGGCTTTGGGAGGCTTCCCACTAAGTAAAACTTCACCACAAAAATATCAAGACCGGTGCCTAAACAAAGTATGTTAGGTGAACGTGTTGGATCATGTTGTCATTGATGCCAATGGTTTGATTGATTGATGTCAAGTGATTGATTGATTTCAAAGG
>SNQJ01S0120367.1:0-24610 GCA_010110895.2 Picea sitchensis | reverse complement strand
AAGGGGATGAGGATGTGGAACAACATTGGTTCCTTTGCGAGGCCATCTGGAGGTCTTGTGGAACTTTGGGTGCTAATAAATTAGTTGAGTTTCAGACAAACTTGAGAGGTTGTGCTTTGAAATGGAATATGAAATCTATTGAACCAGGCAATCCTCAAGGATAGGCCTTCACCCTTGCTTAAGTCAAACAACGAATCATATTCAAATTCCATTTACCCAAGTTAGAAGAGTAGACCATCTCTGATCTACGAGAGATCAAACAAAGAGATGGGGAATCTTCATGGGAGTATAACCAAATATTCAAATATACGATAAGGAAATTGACCAATCCCATTCATGAATATCACCAGCGACAATGGTTCATTCGGGGAATTTTACCATTAACTTGGATTCCATTAACCCAAAAGTGGATAACTTCTTTGGGGGAATCCCTAGAGCAGGCCATGAAAATTGAGGCGATGGTGGGATATCGTGACAACTTGCAGGTAATAAGACCACCTGATGACTATAATATGACACAACTGTAAGGCCAAATTTTTTCCTTGACTGATAAGATTCAAGAATTGACCATTCCTAGAGAAGAACACCCTCAAGTTTTTTGTACTAGTTGTTATGTTAAGGGGCATAAAGTGAAGGAGTGTCCCATACTGAGGATTGCAGGACCCCCTCCACAACTGATGGTGCCTCCACCAATAGGATAGTCTGGAGGGGTTTCGCAAGTCACAGTTATAGCACCATTTATGGCCTTGCGCAGTACCATGCCTTCCCAAACCATCAAGGTAATCAAAATAATGAATATTTTGAAATTTGCAGAAGTCATGGGAATTCCACGAGGCACTGCCCAATCCTACATAAATACACCCTGGTCTCGAACATGGTTTACTGTGAAGTCTGTAGGTAACCTACTCACATCACCAAGCAATGTCACACCATGGATGCTCTTGTGGATAGACTATATTGGTATGCATTCAAGGTTGATGAAGCTCCTCAAGGCTTTGGAGGAGGACATAGAGGTGGCAAAGGTTTCATAAGTGGATGAACTGGCGAAAGAGGGTGAGATCGATGTTATAATTGAGATGAGTAGAGACATATCGCTAAATATTGTCCTCTTCTAAGACGTCCTTGGTGTGCCCATTGTAGAAACAACACGCATGCCACTGATGATTTCCCTAAGTTGATTATGAAGTGGGAAGATCACGCAAGGAAGCAAGGTGTCAATTTGATAAATTTCGAGCCCCAACCTGTCACTGAAGAAAAGGCACCTAATATTAATATTATATCTAGAGGAGGAGAAAGGACTAGTGTCGATGTTTTCAACTCAACTCCAAGAAATATATGTAAGGCAGTATCAGAAAATGTTACTTATGACCCCCGTGTGCAAAAACAATTCTTTAAGGACGTTATTGAGATATTTCGATGGATTTTTAATCCTATGATATTGATGCTTGTAGATGTAATACGTGATCTTCAACCTAAAGTCATAGAAAATTTAGTGGAACATAAATATCCTCCAGTGATACCCAAGAAAACTATTGAATTATGGTTCCACTTATTTTATAACATTGTGGATGACAAACAAATCACTAAGGAGTTGCATAACAAGCTCAAGGGGACTTTAGAGATTGAAGAGAACCCATAAGAGTTGATTGTTGCTCATCTTCTAGAGAGACATATAGGAAGAATAAAAAGAAGGAAGCACTAATATGGAATGGAATTCAGACTCAATACTCACATTGACGGCTATGATATTAGTGATTTTATGTTATATTTGGGGTCTAACATCAACATACTACCAAAGAAAACTTGGGAAGCTATGGGTAATCCCAAGCTCATCTATTCACTCATTCAGTTGCAAATGGCCAATCAGTGTTGTATCTATCCTATTGGGAGGTTGCAGAATGTTGAAGTGGACTTAGATGGAGTCAAGATAATGGCCTATTTATAGGTTATAGAAATCATGGGTGAGAAGGACCCATACCCAACTCTATTGGGCATCGACTAGGATTATGAGAATTACATTGTTATAGATATTAAAAAAGAAACCATGACCTTTGAAGTGGATGGTATGAAAGAAAACCAACCATCAGATTTGTATCGTGGTCCTCGCTACATGAATACGATAGAGGGGAATATGGAAGAGGATGCCTTAGGTCATATCTATACTATGACTGCAATAAAGAGGCCAGACTATATTAACCCAACTACAGACGACTCGATAAGTTGGTGGAGTAATCAGTCTGTAGGAGAGGATTCAAAGGTAGCGTTTGACAATTGGAAATAGGGAATATATGATAAATTTTCATGCAATTGAACGACTATTATAGTTTTCAAGTATTGGATCTGAGGTTAGAGAATACCTTGTGTACGACGACTCTTCATATTTGGGCAGCTTTCTGGTTTAATTGGAGGATAAAGTTGGGTCAGAGAAAAGAACTATGGTACTTAATGCCATGTTAAGATCTTCTTCAACTAGATGGTGTCCCACCCACAAGGGTACTTTATCTTCCTCGGATGAAGCAAAGCATGAAATCTAACATCATATTATTCCCCCTTCGTTGCTTACTTCGTTGAACCCACAACAATCAGCTTTGGAATTATATGATGATATTTTATATCCAAAGGAGCATGTTGCACACTGTATTCGGGTATGGGAAGTTGCACAACTGCCTTCTCAATTGCGGGTGCATCGGTTTATTCATTCCTTGGGAAAAATTACAACTACTTGGTATATACATGAGGAATCTCGATGCCAAAGTTTTTTTTGGGAAATCCTTCAATGATAGTTCTGTCAAGACTTCTTATTCTCGGGTAAGTCCCCTGAAATCACTTTACCTTTACAATAGGTTAAGAAAATACTTTTTGATGATGAAGTTAAGCCTATATATCCTCCTATTTTATGTCCTGAACATGAGTACCTCCTTCCTCTTATTATTTGCCATCCTCTACTCGACTACCTGTGGTTTTCTTCTTTGGATGAGACGGAAGATCTGTGTGTGAGGAACTTAGACATATGACATTTTAGGAATCTGAAGGGGCTAGGGAGGTTAAAGATACTATCTCAGATGATGTTAGTAGTTCCTATACCAAAACCCTGAAGTTATGAAAATTCAATATAGGAATTGATGAGCATCTTAAGATAGCATCCATTGGAAACTATTGGGACGAACATACCATGACAGATATACAAGCTATGTTGCGAGAAAATGAGGACCTATTTCCTACAAATGTTTCTGAACCAAAATGTATTAAGGGATATTTATGGGAGATGAGGATAGAATTAAATCCTGAATCAAGACCTCTCAAACACAGGCTATACCATCTGAATCCCATAGTCAAAGAGAAAGTGAAGAAGGAGATTGATGGGATGTTGGAAGTTGGGATAATTTTCCCTATCAATAAGGCTGAATGGATCAGTCCTATCATGATTTAAACCAAGAAAGGTACGAATGATATATAGGTATATGTGGACTACAAAATCATAAATTATTCTTGTGTGTATGACCCCTTTCCTATCCCCTTTAGCAGTGAGGTACTAGATCAAGTAGCGAGAAACAAAGCATATTCATTTACATGGTTTCAAGATATCACCAGATTGAATTATTAGAGAAGAAAAGAAGAAGACTACCTTCACTGCTGAGTGGGGATCATTTGCATATAATGTTATGCCTTTGTGGGATTAATTAGAATTCACAACAATATTCTCTCCGGATAATCATGTAACGTGCGTGATTTCATCATAGAAGTTTCTTGGGGTATACCTGGATGATTGGACTGTGTATAGATTACTCAAGGAACATATTAGGCTATTGCAGTTGATATTGGACCGTTGTAGATAGCTACAAGAATTTCCCTTAATATGAGCTACAAATTTCCCTTAATATGAAAAAATGTATTTTTTGTGTACCTTTCATAAATCTATTAGGACACATAGTTTGTAGGGAGGGAGTGTTAGTCGATCCTGCGAGAGTCGTAGTAATTATCAATATGCCTCCTCCTACTACTGTCAAACAGTTGTGGACTAATTTTGGCCATACGGGATATTATCACAAGTTTATTAGGAACTAAGCAAGTATAACCGCACCTTTAGAACAACTACTAAAGAAATCTGAAGAATTTTTTTAGACCCAGGACTGTGATAAATAATTTGACCTGTTAAAAGAGAAGTTGAGTATTGCACCCATTATGGTTTATCCTAACTAGAATCTTGAATTTGATGTACATATTGATGCCTTTGCAATCACGCTAGGCGTTATTCTTGTGCAACCAAGGGAAGCAAACTTGGACCATCCTATATACTTTTCCAGTCATAAAATTTCCCAAGCTAAATGCAACTACACCACAATCGAAAGGGAAGGTTTGGATATGGTGTATGCTTTACAAAAGTTTAGGAATTATTTACTTGGAAGTCATTTTAATTTTTTTGCTAACCATTCTTCTTTGAATTACTTGGTGAACAAACCTGTGTTAGAAGGTTGCATTTGCAGGTCGTTGTTTTTATTCTAGAAATTCTCATTTGAAGTTGTTGTCAATCCTAGTAAAATCAACGTGGGGATAGATCACTTGTTGAGATTAAATTCATGAGAAAGTGGTTGAGCGGTTGATGATCAGCTCCTAGATGTCGACCTTTTTCGCATTGAAGTTATTCCTGATTATCTGTTGGATATTTACCTATTCCTGACTACTGGTACTATGTCAAAGGGATATTTCACGACCCAGAAGAGGCAACTCATGGTTCGTGCAACAAAATATCAATTGATTGTGGGCCAACTCTACAAATTGGGATTGGATAATATCTTTCGATGATGTGTGCTTGACCATGAAAGACCTGATACTCTATGGGAGTGTCACAGTGGAGTTGTGAGAGGACACTTTAGCGAAAAGGAAATTGCTAGAAATATATTACAGGCAGGACTATGGTGGCCGACAGTGTTTAAATATGCTAAGGAATATTCTTGAGCCAACGATGTATGTTAGAGAGTGGGGAAACCATCATGCGGAAATGAATTTCATCTACACTCTTTTCGCGCACTGCAATCCTTTGAAAAATGGTTTGTTGATTTCATCGGTTGGATAAATCCTCCTGTTAAGCATTCAAAGGAAAGATACATAATCACCACAACTAATACTTGACTCTAAGGGATAAAGTGGAGGTTGTTCGATACTATTCTACAACCACCACAACATGGTTTATTTTTTAGAATGTTATTACCAAATTTGGTTGTCCTCGGAGCTTGACCAATGACCAAGTATCCCACTTTCTCAGTGAGAATATCGCGACACTTACAAAACATTTTTTTGATTCAACATCAAAAGAGCAGTCCCTATCATCCGTAGGCTAACAGAATAGTGGAAGCATTTAATAAAATATTAGAGATGGGGTTGAATAAAGTCCGGTGCACAAATCACGATAACTGATATGAGTGAGTTCCAGCTATGTTATGGGTATACAGGACTACCACGAAGTGATTAAATAGGTATACTCCATTTCAGCCAGCATATGGATGAGAAGCAATTGTGCCAGCTGAATTTCTAACCCCAAGTTTATTCATTGTGCAAGCTACTAAGATGATTGATGATGCCTCACTTGCAATGTGAGTTGACAAACTAATGGAACTTGAAGAAGCTAGGTTCTTAGCATATTTTCATCATACTGTGGAGAACGCCTAGAGAAAGGCCTAGCATGACTAGCATATAAAGATAAAATCATTTGTGCAAGGTAACTTCATGCTATTATATGAAAGCAAGTATCAGAAACATCCGAGAAAGGTTCAAATGCACTAGCTTGGTCCTTTTATAATTGTGCAAATCCATGAAATTGGAGCTGTCAAATTAGTGCAACACAATGGAATTCCTCGACATGAATGCATGAATGGCGCACGCTTGAATGCCTATGTGTCTGTTGTATAATTATAGTTTCATTCTGCTCCTATTTCTAGGAGTGAGTTAGTAAGTAGAATTTTCAATTTTCTCTTTGTTTTCTTTTTTGTCAATACACAGTGATGTCTTATGTGTTTAAGTGTCTTTGTGCTTCATTTTCCTGTCCAAGTCATCCAGCCTGGATATTCCCTTTGTGGTCGGGGAGGTCATAGTCACATCCCCTCATACTTAATGTCATCGAAATTTGAATTTTATGCCCTTATGTCATCACGTGGGTCATTAAAATTCATTGGTTCCTTTTTACTTACCCTCACGTCCCTACCTATCATAGTCAAGTTAACTATTAAAAAATTTATGTGCTTTTTCCAGTTCACCATCAGCAGGCTCATTACTTTCCCGAGTTGATTTGATGTCCCATTACCAACTTTTCTCTTATGCAATAAGTTTCCCAAATCACGTTGTGGGTTTTGCTATGTTTGAGGGATTTAGTCAATGTTAATTCCCACTAGTGTCACCTTGTTGCATTCAATTCATTGTTGTCTCGTCGCCCTCCACAGTTTTCTTATAAACACGCCCTTGGCTGACAAATCGATATTCTTGCATTTTCATCACGTGAACAATATACTCAATCCTAGCGCCCAGTGAGCTATCTGTGAATTTGTGGTTGTGTCCTCGTCCCCCTGTTCATAAAATTTATCACCATAAGCATGAGAGGATGGTTCACACAATTGGTCAGGGATCTCTCCCCAGAGTTGTTGAACTAATCAAGGTCATTGTCCCCATTGAATTCAAGGATCAACAATTCGATATTATTGATGATATCCATGGGAAGGTGGAATTTACAGATGTTTCCCAGCATATGTTAATGGCCATCCATGGTCTCATGGAATATATAGTCTCTCCAACCAAAGATATCCAATGGAAATGGAAGTTGCATTTCCTGCCTCTGTGTGACAATACGTTCTTGAATTTTCGGGACTTACTAGTGTTTAGCACTAAATTTTTTATTAGTTGGGTCCACAATAATACACTCTGGATTGAAAAGGGATATCCTATCCATGTCCATGATATACACCAGTTTATAGGCTTGTCTATGGAAAGTCAAGACGTTATAGATAGCTTATAGGGGTCTGGGAAGAACAGACGGAAGAAAGGAGGTATAAGCCTATAATACAACACTCGTCCAGGAGGTCGTGGTTCTCTGATCAATCCCATCAGCGATGATTGAACCCATCAACGATGAAAATGTCTGGTGCACTTGCTATTTGATAGAAGGAAAGGTGATGAAGAACTACACCAAGAACGAGTGTACGATCGATGCAATAACATTGGTCGAGTTCTCCAAGATGGTGCACCATTGAACTGGTGCTAGTACCTGCCTACTGACATGTTGCAGGCATGTGCATATGTCTATGATTGGACCACATATTTTATATACAGATACTTTTTCTCCACTTTCACGATGTGGAAGTGGCACCCACCACAAGGTCGACAACTCGCCACCAACTCTGATCACCCGAATTGCCAAGTTGTTTAATCCATGGCATGCCCGGAATCGGGTTAGCAATGTTGCAACTCGCAACACTAATTTCAAACAGTGGCACAAAAACATGGTTAATGCCACACAAGGGCTCAGGATTCCTTAGGTGATCCTTAATAAACACACCCACCACATTTGGTTTGGTATGAGCCAAGACTATACTTTTGTGCGGCCATTAGGTGTGGCTCCTACACTATTTCAGATGACTCCTCTCCCATTCTACCTGGATACAATAGTGTTTGACAAGGAGATGAAAAATTGTCCAGGAGTCATCAGGACAATGGTGTCATTAGGTATCTCATATACCATGCCATCAATTTCGCAGAGGTTTTCTCATGCGTAGACATTTGATGCATGCCCTAGCTAAAACAAGAGACAGTAGACACCCTCTAGCTTGGAGGAAGGGGATGATGAAGCTGATGAGGAAGCGTTTCCAAAGGGGCCACTACAAATTCCCTTCTCTACAATCCCAAATGAAGCGCTAATATCTGGTAAGTAGCTTCATGATTTTCTTACTTTTGCATTCTAGTTGAAAAAAGTCCGCAGCTGACTCTATCATCATGGAGTTCATCCCCATTTCTTCCCATATCCCTCAATCCCCCATCCACACCCCCTATCATACATATTATAGACTACCCTCTGGTGAAGCTCCAATCTACCATCATTGTTGAGGAGGCCACTAATCCACAGAATGGTGGAAACACCAATGTCTCATTTACACCTCCATGATCCCCAACTCATAATTAGTTCGAGATGGGATTTCTAGAGTCTACGAACCCTTTCTCCACAATTATCGGTACCACTGCCACATTTCCATCCACTTCCCCTTAGGTTCTGCAGGTCCAATTCCCCATGGAAACAACCTAAGAACTAAACTCTCATGTACATCCAAAGATAGGACCTGAGATACAAGTCTCGATGGATAAATACCCTCCAAAAGACCAAGATTGATCGGGGCAAGAGATGATGGATACCTAGGATGACACATAGTCAGTGCATAGCACGACCTCCATCAAAGAGAAAGTCATGCCACTGCTGCAGGATCCACAATGGTGTAGGGCCATCCTAGAGCTCTGCTTGGAATAGATAGTGGTGCTTGCCACACTTCCACCAAAAGTATAGGATCGAGTTGTGTGCAGTTTCAGAGCTCACTTGCCTACCCCAGAGGGTGTTGGTACCCTCAGTTTTTTCGAGCGCTCTATTGCAAGTGGTCAGTCGCTTATTTCTTGGTCACCTTTGGATCCCTCTGTCACTAGTGGGAGATATCCACGTTGGCTACCCTACAGGTCTTGTATCCAATACATGCTTCCACTTATCACCTCGAGAAAAGAATCACCACAGTTGAGTGCAATAATCAAGAGCTCACACAACAAGAAAACCAATTGCAAGAGGTTGTCATTACTACCACCGTGGTCGTGGCACTTGAGCAGAACTTACGAATACATGTTGAGTCTATTATTGGGGTTGCATCTGATAAATTCCTCCAGGCATGGCCTACTTTTTGACATATGGCACTTGACCTTCTCGAGGACATTAGCCTTGTTGTGCCAGTTGACAGGATCAACCTTGTAGCAGACGAATGGATGCAAATGGAAGGTAAAACTCAAGATCTCTAGCACCAGTTGGATTCTATCTAACTTAAGGAAAAGGAGAAACCTAAATAGCTCTAGAATATTCAACATGTCGTCGAGGAGGGAGCTAATGTCAAGTCCTCTCTTCATACCAGGACTGAGGAGTGTCGTTGACTCTTCGATATGGTCATCGACTAGGTTTTCTTGTTGGACCAACATAGTAATCTTGTCAAAGCATTGTGCATCAAGCTTGAGCAAATTCATGCAGAATATCGGGCCATTGTTGACCCTATAGAGAAATCGAATAATTTGTTGATATCCAAGCCGAGGATGACCGGTTGGATGCCATGGATGAGGTTAATAGAGTTTTGAATACCACACTTCGTAAGTTTAGGCCTACCGTCCAAGCTAAGTACAATTTGCTTTGCCAGTTGGACTCACTGGCTGACACATAGTGGAATGATCTGTTGGCAACCAAGACTAAGGTGCCTGATGTCAACACTACGTAGGAATTTGTTGTGGATGCCTCGATTTTGGCAAGGAAATGGCAGGAGAGGGTAGCACATTATGACAGTTTCTATGAGCAATCCATGTCCATTGTACTAAAGTTGGTCCCTTTGTTTGAAGGTGACCACAAAAAATCGGTAGAAGGTTGAATCGAAATGAGTCAAAGATTTTGGTCGGGGCCTGTTGGGCCCTTCGTTTTGAATATCGCCAAGTTTTGTGGAAGTATAAAGTTTTGCAGAACAATATATCACACCAGCAGTGGATCCAAGTGGTGGAAATATATGCATCAGTGTGTCAGTAAGGAAATAGTCATGAGTCAGCTAGAAAAAGCAGTGAAAAGATATGAAACCTTTGAGCACATGCCAAAAACAAACGAAATCAAGAAAGCACAACGATAGAATCAAGAAGCAAAGAAATTTCCATGGAAAATATATAAAGCATGGAGCTATCTAACAGGTTCGGGTTGGTTGTCATTTTTGTTGTTGGTTTTGGGTTTTGTTGTTATTGAGCATTATTGAGTCATTCTCTTGTTCATTCATTGAGTCTTGCTACTTGTTTACTATGATAACCCACTATAAAGGAGAGTTGTTCATGAACTACAATTGTGCAGAAGTTGAGAGCCTAAATAGGATCTCTCATTACCGACTCAATTATATAAGTCTTGATACAATGGGAATAACTCCATGTATGATAAGTTTGTGATAAGATAATATATGTTGGATTACTCGGGTACCCAAAAATTTTCATTATGTCGATGACTGTATGGTTTCTTTCCTATGCCATCTGTCCTATTTTGCATAATTTCCAGTTGTGTTATTGTTTAAACAAGATTCCTTTATGTATATGTTTACTTTAATGTTGCACAGCATGGACTATTCAATGATTTTACTGGTCTAAGACTTCTATTGTTATGATATCTTTACATTTAAGTAAGGGATTGTATTGTATTTCTCTAGAATTGATGGTGTGTCCTCCTTAAATCTCTTTATCACACAAGTTTTGGCAGCACTTCCGGTGAGACATGTTTCCCTTGTGGAAGGTTGAATTTGCTAGCGTGACTAGACTACAACGATACCTTTGTTGGTAACCTCTGAGAACCCTGGTCTCCAATTTTGTTCCAACAGAACCCAACAACAATGTTTTTATGTGAGTCTTTCCAAAGATTTGTGCAAATTTACTAGAAATGCATCCTAGAAAATCACATGTAAACATTAAAACAAGTTCTCATCCTTAAATCTCACGTCATATTCATGTAAATATGCACTTTCTTGACATGCAACATCATGTATGTTTACATCCATCCAATCTTGAATCTTAACTTTCCTCCACCTCCACTACATCTCAACTACTTTGCATTGGTTAAAGTCCCAGAAATGGAACCATGGTGTTGGCTTTGTAATAGACCCGGGGTCCACAAAAGGTGTCCAATAATGGTCCACACTAGTCTTGTATGTCAACCTTCCAAAGGAAGGAGGTCTCACTCAATGCATGTTTGATAGTTGTTGATTAATTGATGTGCAAGGTATTGAAGATTTAATGGAGGTGCATAATCCATTAGTTAGCCTTTAACTAAATTCATTTAAGCTAACCAAACGTAGATCATACCCATTAAATACAACAATGTACATATCATCAAGATACACCACAATAAGATTCACATGAATAGAACAATATTACATTGTATTACGAATAATAGATATTACCTCAGTAGTAACAAAATGCACATTCACCATGCATAGAACTAACAATAAATATGATTATCTAACACAATGAACAACTAAACAATGCACTTTACATAACAAGCCTCGTATATATAGGTCAATGAAGCGGTTATAAAAGATTATGGAAAAGGGTTTGTGCCTTTAGAAAAAGACACAGACAATGTATGAGACTGGGCATAGAGGATTTATGAGATGATTCCTTGGACTTAGCATACTTATGCTTCTATGACTCCACACACTTAGGCTTCTGTAGCATCATGTCTTTTGTGGATTTGTTCTACAAAACACATATATGCATTAGTACTTAGTCAAACTGATGCCTCAACAGTGACATTTGAATGTTTCAATGAAAGCTATAACAAATTTGTTGTTTGGAAATTGAAATGGGTCGGTTGATTAGTTGATCTTTGGGTGTCTAAATTATTGAGGATGACACTAACTCAATCTTACTATTGGTTGGTTGACAATTGTTTTTACTCAAAGTTGTTAATGTTCAAACCCCTACTGCTTCAATCGAATTATTTGATTATTTGTGAAATGGATCTATTGGTGTTACTATGAAATTTTATTCATGTGGGAATAACGATGAATGTGCAAAGATAATTGTTTGATATGTTGAACAATGATTGATTGCATAAATCATTCTATGTTATGATATGATGGATATTGTTCGATGGGATTGTTTGATAACAACATTCGATGTTATTTCATGAACAAGTGAACTTGTATGTTGATTGATTGAAATATTGCTTAATTTGTTATGAAGTTGTACTCATACTACTAGAAAATAATAATGAACAAACTAAAGTTAGTTGGAATCTTGAATTACTTTAATAATTCCATAAAGTATGGAATGGATAAGTTATTGTTTTTCTTGATGGCATTTGGAAATGTTGAAACTAATATATATCTTGTAACTTACTTGGAATTGTTGGACCCATCATCCCTTAACCTACTAAGATATGCATATGGAACTAGAAGAAGGTGTTTACTTTTTCTACATTGGAGCCCTACGCGGAGGTTTATTTGTCATAAGAGAGTGCAGTCTTGAGTCTTGAGTCTTGTGTAGATTAAGTACATGATATTTTGAAAACACCATGACCCACTAGGATGAAGATCACATTACTGGAGGGTACATGTAACCCTTATCATTTCATTTTTCAAGGTATTATTCTTACATTTACCCTTTTCTTATTAAAGTTTTAGAATAATGAGAGTTTAATATACATACATAAAATTTTGAGTCCTAGAGAGCTATTAGAAATGCCAAGGTCAACATTAATTCTAAGGGGAAAGGATGTAACACCCCTCTATGGTGCTACCTAATTTTCATATGACAATACTTTATTTATGAATGGGTTCATATGCATATTTGAAAAGAACATGTGATTTGTTTACATTAGTAATGTATTGTTTTAATTAATGCATACCACATTGTTAAAGTCTTTTTTTGAGACTCGCATTGAAGAGGGTTAGATATTGAGAGTAATCCAAAAAGCATAATAAGGCATTTATATTATGGGAATACCAACATCGATGAGGGTTAGATATTGAGAGTAATCCAAAAAGAATAATAAGGCATTTATATAATGAGAATACCAACATCGATTAGAAGAGTACAATCTCAAGACCCACAATGACTTAGGTCAAATGTTGGGAGTAGTGAAAGTTTAATATGCATACATAAAATTTTGAGTCCTAAAGAGTTATTAGAAATGACAAGGTCGACATTAATTATAAGGTCGACATTAATTCTAAGGGGAAAGGATGTAACATTGCTCTATGGTGCTACCTAATTTTTATATATGAGAACATTTTATTTATGAGCAGGTTCATATGCATGTTTGAAAAGAACATGTGAGTTGTTTAGATTAGTAATAGATTGTTTTAATTAATGCATACAACATTGTTAAAGCCTTTTTTTAGATTCAAATTGAATAGGGTTAGATATTAAGAGTAGTCCAAAAATCATAATAAGGCATTTATATTATGTGAATACTAACATCAATTGGAAGAGTATAATCTCAAAACCCACAATGACTTAGGTCAAATATTGTGAGTAGTGCAAATGATTAATAATACCATTAATGTGGAATCATACTCTAAGGGAAGGACTCAAATTCAATGAGTACAACTTAGCTGAGAAGTATTAGGACCTTATGAGGAAGGAAAAATGGTAAATAATAATTTATTTTGGAAAATATTCCTCCTAATGTCCAATAAGGATTAAGGCCCAAAGGGCTTTGGATTAAGATAATGATTGACTATCATATGACTAGAATAAAATTAATCTAGCCCTAATTTCACCCTAAACCTAATTATGGCTTGTAATTACTTTTTAAGAAGGAAAACAACTAAGAAAGAAAAGTGTTGTTTTTAGTTATTAAGTAAAATATTGTTTTTGGGTGTTAGTATGAAATGAAAGTAAATGGATGTTTCTATTTATTAGTGTGTTCAAGGAAAGTAACTTGTTTTTTCTTATTAGAGGGAAACATAAGTACTTTTGAGGATTTATGTGCTATATATTTCAGTTGTGTTTTGTAGAAAGGAGTGTTTTCTTCTAGTCACTTATTGAGGAAGTGATTGGAGTGGTTAAATACTACTCATAGCATTCTCTGAGTGGGGGACATGAGTTTGGGAGTGTCATGCCTAGCCCACGAAAGGTACTAAATCCCATTTGTGTCTGGAATTGTTTAGATAAGAACACCATTGTTGAAGGTAGTGAGGTACTGAGAGAAAGAATGGATAGAGTTCTTACACATCATAACCTTGAGATGAAAGGTGGTCTTGTAGCTAGAGTCATATCCACCACATAATTTCTTATAGCAATTTGAGATTATGGATAGTTGTTTCCATTTCTTGGGTAAAGTATTTTCTTACTAAGTATACCCTTAGGTGAGTGAACCATTGAGTATTCTCATTGCACTGGGGCTCTGCATAGGGGACATCACTTATGTCTTGGTGTTTGAAAATCATCCTTACACATTGATTCTCATGTGGTTGCCATTGGAGCTGAAAATTGGTTTGCACCTATTGGCTAGAGACCATTTTTTAGTGAGTTGGGTATAGATAAGTATTAAGTTTGTTCATTTTTTTTTCCATTTCTTAATGTAGAATCTCTACTTTAATATATATAAAGAAAATAATTGTGCATGTTAAACTTTATGTTGAGTTTAGAGAGGGAAATCCTTTGAGTAACAACCTCACAACAACCTCATTGGGTTAGGGCTATTACAACATGACAACATTAGCAAGTACCTTAGCACTATTGATCTTCTAATTTAACTCATAGCAATAACCATTGTGAGTTCTTTAATTCTCAAAGACACAATGATCCTCTTGGAGATGTTTGTATGAGTTAGGTTGATAAGGCTATTGTTATATCCTTAAAAGATCTCATGATGCACAAAGGAGTAATTCTTAATCCCTTTTTGGTGATGTAGCTTCACCCGACCCTTACAATGAAACCTAGGACACATCCATAATGACATAAGAGTACCAAATACCCCATGACAAACATTTCCCTCATATCTTGAGATCTTGTGTGACATTAAAAATGATCGATTATGTGATCTTAATGACTTGATAGTGATTTATCCCAAAGTGATCTCATAATACCTTCCTGCATTGAAGGGAAAATCCTCAAGTTGATGCTTCTCCACTAACCCAAAACTCTTAAATGACAATTATCATAACAAAATTCAATCCCAAACACGAGATTTAATCCTAGGACAAGGCACAAACACCCCCCTTTTTGTGATAATCATTAAAAATGTATTTGATATGTCAAATAAAATTTTAAAGAAAGTTTCCCTCTATCTCCATCTTTGATATATCCAAAGTTAAAATAAATTTAAATTAATATTTTAACATTAATATTATTATGTTTAATTAATATTTTTTTATATAAAATAATTATAAAAAACGTTTTACACTAATGATAAATTCTCATAATGACGAACAAAATAATAACATGTCACTTACACCCCCATACCTAGGTTGGCATTGGAGATAAAGAAGTGTTTATTTTAATGATAAACTCTCTTGGTAACCTAAAATAAGAACAACTCATTTACACCCACCTAACCAGGCCTGAACGTGGGCATTGGTGAGTTACATGGGCATGCCATATTTTATTTTACACTAAACATCAGTCAACTTTCCTAACCACTAGCTGCCCAAATCAATATTATACTATACATCACTCAACTTTCCCGTCCACTTTTCAAAGAATGGATAGCATCATTATTTCCACTCTCCCAAAAAAACGCTATAAGGCCATCATTATCTGGCCTTATTGTTATTATTAGCATWATTGTTATTATCAGATAAGTGTTTTATTCTAAATGTTTCAYTTTTTAGAGTTTTATTGGTATATTTTTTTATGAATTTTTAYTAAAATTTGGTAAAAAAATTGTTGGAATTTCAAATTTGAGTGATTGACTTTGTATAATTCCAATAACACTRAACATCAATTAWTTWTTCTAACTTYTTATTGCGCAAATAGATATTATATTATACATCACTCAATTTTCCCATCCACTTTTCAAAGAATGGATAACATCATTATTTCCACTCTTCCACTTGTTATCAGCATTATTGTTATTATCAGATAAGTGTTTTATTCTAATTGTTTYACTTTTTGGAGTTTTATAGGTATATTTTCTRATGAATTTTTACTAAAATTTGGCAAAAAAATTGTTGGAACCTCAGATTTGAGTGATTGACAACTTTCYCATCCACTTTTCAAAGAATGGATAGTATCATTATTTTCACTCTTCCACTTGTTATCAGCATTATTGTTATTATCAGATAAGTGTTTTATTCTAATTGTTTCACTTTTTGGAGTTTTATAGGTATATTTTCTGATGAATTTTTACTAAAATTTGGCAAAAAAATTATTGGAACCTCAGATTTGAGTGATTGACTTTGTATAATTCCAGTAACAATTGCAGTAACACTAAATATCAGTCAACTTTCCTAACCACTTGCTGCCCAAATCAATATTATATTATATATCACTCAACTTTTCCATCCACTTTTCAAAGAATGGATAGCATCATTATTTCCACTCTTTCATGAAAGGGATAATGCCATTTTAAATGTTCCATTTTTTTGAGTTTTTATGGATATATTTTCTGATCAATTTTTAAGAAAATTTGGTAAAAAATTGTTGGAACTTCAGATTTGAGTGATCGAGTTTGCTTAATTCCAGTAACAATTCCAGTGATCCAAAAAAAATTTGGGATGTTGAACCTATGTATATATTCAAAAATGCAATTTAAACAACAGAAAATTGTGATTTCACCAAGATATCTATCACTCCTGGTATTGGCAGAATTTAGCTTCTGAGTACACTTTCCAAACCCAGCACAAGTAACCCTCACTCGGAGCACAGTGCCTGTCTTCTTCGCATACGCACATTCTATCAAGTGCACAACCGTTTGCTTTCTCTTGCATTGATCCGCCCTGCAGCCCACCAGGTGCCTGGAGAACAGGCTGAACGCAGGTGCACAGCAGAGGAAAGCCAATCCAAAGGCATGAACAGAGAAGAATAAGATGGAACCAATGTTTCATGGTTTCCATATCAAATTGAGAGTAAACAGAGAGAATAATGTAGCTGGGCAACAGAGGGACAATTATATTAAGAGAAGCAGCTGGACAATATGAATATGAATACTATGGTTGGTAAATGGAAGGAAATAATATAATTTATGGTGCCTTTGAACATTGCGTGCTAGGCCCATTAGTATTGAGTGAGGAGTTCTCCATGTTCGGAGCGGCCATTTTCAGATACAATATTATCTCTGTATATAGAGTGCATAATCCATTTGGATTTGGATGGCGAGTTCTGAAAATGAAAGCCGTTATTTGAGTCCAAATTGGACCCATTTTGGAGAAGTATGAAAACATAGATTCGAGTTTGGTGTAGCGTAAAATCTGTGCTAATCAATCTTAAGGATTTCTGATCAAGATTCCAGTTTTGGACATTATCATTCACAAATTGGAGATAATGTAGTCACAGCTTCTTCTTCCATAGCACTTTCCTACAGTGGATCACTTCTAGGTTTTGGTTCTGATGGCTTCTCTTGTTCCCACCAGGTAACATCAGTTCCAGGCAGGAAAGGTTAGAATAATGCTCATGATCCCGGGGATATATCTCCACCTAGCTCTAGAAAAGGAGTTCCAGGCGATTGAGAAGGTAGGTTGTTTCAGCTTCATACTGGTGCCCATTGCCAGCTCTGGGCTATCATTGGGTTCTTGTCACACCGTATGGGTTGACTGGAAAATATTTTTGTTGTGCTATGACATCAGCAGTTAACAACGAACCTTCGAGTTGATGTTAAAGAAGAATCCATCACTTTATGGATTCATATTGTGTGTGCCACTTGAAGCCCCTGAATGTATGTTTATTCCTTACAGTGTAAAGGAGTCTGGGCATGCCTTCAAAACCGGATGCAAAATATTTGAAATGGGAGGTGTTTGAAACTTCTCAAGAATATAACAATTAACATAACAAGACTTGTGTTGAGAAAACGCACCACTTGACTTCTAAACTCCCTCATAATAACTTCATTTTTCACTTTTTACTATGAATGAATAATAGTTGATAATAAGTAATTGTTTTTAATAATTTTCCAAATTAGTGTTTGTTTTGAAAACTAGAAGGCCAATTAATTGTTGGGATATTTAGACACTTCCGAATTAGTTAAGTTTAACTTGGTCTAATATGTTGTTAGGTTAAAATGTGTTTTTTAGTATGTATTAGTATGCATTTGTAATTCGATGGTTCATATTCTCTTCGATCTTAACGGTTACATTGATCAATGCACTTGATTGGTCCAAGATCTCTATTTAAAGAGCATGGAGGGTTGATGATCGATTGTGAGAAACTCTCTTGTAATATTTTTCTTTTGCATTAATAAATTGTCTCAAGTGGCTACGTTGGTTGGAGTCGTGGATGTTTCCCCACATTGGGGTTTTACAACATAAAAACATCGGCGTGTTGATCTTTGATCTAGTTGCGTGAGTGGTTACTAAAAGTATTCATCCTCTGTTGGAATACCCTACATTATTGAATGTGGTATCAAAGCTCGTGTGAAGACTCGCTCTCGTTGTAGATCGAGATCTTGAAGTCGTGTTGTCGCATCCCTAGATTATGTTATTTCTATACATTTTTGGGTTGAGAGGGTTATTTCATTGCGTCCACGATGTTCATTTCAATTAGAAATGTTTTGTGTTTCACTCTTAAAGGTTCATGTTTACCCAAGATACGACCATTTCAGTCAGATACGAAGGTATAAAGTGTGAATATGTTATTTTTTTTTTAAATTATAGATATAATATTTCGGTTTTCTGTTTTTGTTTCCGGGTTGCTACTATTTCCGATCTGCGTATGTTTTTTTCCCTACTCTGTGCAATCTCGACAAATCAGAAATAGAGTAAAAAGTGTTTTATTATCTGTGTATGTTTTTTTTCATGTGCTTTATGCAATTTCGGCAAATCGAAAACAGAGAGACAACTTGCATTTTCCGGGTAAGCTAACCAAGATCTAACCCTTTGTTGTTATCAATAAGCGAAAAAAAAAAAAAAAAATTGTGTGTGAACGTATAAACAAAAGTTTTTTTTAAGCACGCACTTTGATGCAGAGCTCCAACACCAACAACAGCAACACTCATTCCTAATATTATAATGTGTTTTTCACTAGTTCACTTGGTTGAAAGTTGTTTTATTTAATAAGAGGTCTTGAGTTCAACTCTTTTTCTGGTTATTTTTTGAAAAATTTCAAGCATTCATTGTAAGTGTTACTTTTTGAAAAAGTTCATACATTCATTGTAAAGTGCATTTCACTTAAATTATAAAAGTAAATCACTATAAAGTAGCTTTAATATTTTTTTTTAATTGCTTTTTGCATGCAACTTTAATTTACAAAGTAACTTCATTGTAAAAGTCATTATCACTTATTCTATAAAAGTGGGTCACTTCATAAGTATTTATGTGTAAAAATGATTTTATAGGAAAAATTAGATAAGGAGGAGCATCACCACATGGACCAACTTTTACTTGCCACGTGGCTCTTTAGTTATTATTTATGCATTTTTTCAAAAGGGCATATCTTTCATATATGAAGTCCATTTTCAGTGTCATTTTTTTTAACATTCAATTTTTTCAAGACCTTTACATCTAGACCATCAATTTCAACTTTTCAATCCATAGTTTATGCATATTTTAATATGGTTTTTTCCAGTGATCTTTTGTTTGCCAGTACCAACTACTGATCATGGAAATTTCATATGGAGGATGTATTGAGAAGTAAAGGATCGTACCATATTAGCTTGGGAAAAGAACAAGAACCCAATGATGCCGAAAAGAAATTCAAATGAAATAATAATAATAATGACGAAGCACATGGACTAATCAGAATGTGCATATCTCCTTATTTAAGGTTTCACCTTCAATAAATTGATGACCCCGATGAAGCTCGGGAAAAGATTCAAGTTGTGTTTGGTAAACACAATATTATTCGATCCCACCAAGTTGAAAATCAGTTAATGACTTTAAGTTCCAACGATTTTCCTTGTATTGAATATTATTTATCTAATTTCAAAACACTTAGACTTTTATGTCAAAATTGTAAAATAGATCTAAAGGATGACCAATGCATATATGTTATTCTTGTTATGCTTAGTGGCGCATATTTTGTCTTTGTATCTACCTTTCATGCCACTAGAGAAGCTCTAGGGAGTGCTTATGAAGAACCCTCTTGAGTCTTTTTGTGATTCTCTTCTTCAAGAGCAAGATAAGCTTGTGCAACTTGGATTGATCATCACTACAGGCACATACAACAAAGCCTTAGTGGCCCAGCAGAAAGATAAATCCAAGAATCACAAGAAGCAACATCCTTGCCAAAACAACAAGCAAAACAAGGGTCCCAAACCCTCTCCGACAAATTCTTCTCTTAATGGTGATAAATGAAAAAAATAAATAAATAAGAAGATTGATAGGCATTGCAACTTTTGTGGGCGAGATGGTCATGTGGAGTCTAAATATTTTAAAGATATGGAATCCTTAGAAGCAACGATCGAG
Organism: Picea sitchensis; assembly: GCA_010110895.2. NCBI lineage: Eukaryota > Viridiplantae > Streptophyta > Pinopsida > Pinales > Pinaceae > Picea > Picea sitchensis. Next base: position 4,307 of record SNQJ01S0120367.1, on the reverse strand, counting down.
AAGCAAAAAATCAATATTCATTCTTCTTCTTCTAACTCTTCTTCTCATGGACATGCACTTTCTGCTTCTAGTTTCTCCTTCAATGCAACTTCTACTTCTTCTTCTAATGAGTGGCTTATTTTCATCTCTTAATTAATGCATGCACCAAAAAAATATTTGTGGGTGATGATAGATCTCTTAGTGTTGTAGGGTTTGGAATAGTTCAGGTAGAGAATGGTCATTCCAATGATGTATTATGTGTTCCAAGACATTCTTGCAACCGTATATCGGTGTATCAGATCACTCATTCATGTGAAGGTAGAACTATAGAGTTTTCACTTCACCAAGTTGTAATCAGGATTTAAAAAATCCTAAGCATGTCCTAGCAACCAAAATTGTTGTTGATATTACTGTTAAAATAATAGGTGTGCTCGTTTCACTATAGACAATATCTCCATATTGTCACCCAACCATAGGCACAAGGCCACCCCCGAGCACCTTAACCTTGACAGCTAGAATAATTCTGGAAACAAACACTAGAACAAATAGCCAACCAAGATAGTGTACATCTCTCCAAAGCTAGAATACCAAGAAAAAAGTCCAAACCATAAACCAAAGACCAAGTCACCATTGCAGCAGTTGCAACTCTCCTCCAGTCATGCGCACCACTAGTCCTTATGAAGTCATGAGAGTGAGTGTAAAAAATGAGCTCAAGTGCCCTCTATTTATAGTGCTCCAAGTCACTTGACTAGGATGACTTCTTCTCTTGGAGGCTGGTAACTTGATATAAATTATTCTCTTGAGCGAACTTGTCTTCTAGGGTTATAGACTAATTATTTAGGGTTTCGCTTGCTTCCCGGAATATTCTATTATCGTCAAAGGTTATATGTAGATTTTAATACCTCTCACATCTACCATAACATCAACACTCCCTCCTAGTTAGGGAGGTATTATCAGTAATGGTCTTGAGCACAAATAGACCATTTTGTTGGTAGCATCATCATAGCCACACAGGATATCTCATGATCACACAGATAAAATCACAAGCACCATCATCACTATCCATCTAGATGGAAATCATCTCCAACATTAGTGATGGTATCCATCGCAATAAGAACAATGTCATCCAATAGAACACAACTGTGTCTATCCATAGTAGTATACAACTACTATTCATTGGTATACAACCACTCCTAGTAGCACACGACTACTAACTAGTGATACACAGTCACTACTAATGGAACACATCCACCATAGCAACATATAGCTACTGTCCAGAGACATACAGTCTCCACAATAATCAAATCATATCATTTGATATCATGCTGCATCAACAATGTCATCAGCTGCATCACCTCTAAGTCGTCCTAGCATGATGTGAATGCATCATATTTAAGTTGTATTGACATGATCTGGAGTATCATATACAGCATCTCTAAGTCGTACTACCATGACATATCTAGCATGATGTCAATGCATCATATCTAAGTTGTATTCCACCTATAAGTTGTACTCGCATGATGTAGATCAGTGCCTCCCTGTGTCATTTCTAAGTTGCATGATCATCTCTATGTCGTACTAGCATGACATATCTAGCATGATGTCAATGCATCATATATAATTTGTATGCCACATCTATGTTGTACTCGCATGATCATATCTAGCATGACACAAGCCCCCTGCATCATCTCTAAGTTGTATGGTCATCTCTAAGTCGTACTATCATGACATATCTAACATGATGCCAATGCATCATATCTAAGTTGTATGTCACCTCTAAGTTGTACTCGCATGGCCATATCTAGCATGATGTAGCTCACCATCATCGTTTCTAATTTTTACTATCATGAACATAACTAGCATGATGTCAAATCATATCTAAGTTGTATGTCCACCTCTAAGTTGTACTAGCATGATACTTGTTGGTTATTATTATTTATATGTCTAAGTTTGTATCTTTAACTTGTTTGACCCAGGGTTCATGTCTATTGGGGTTCCAACAAAACCTCTAAAACTATCGGCCCTCCTGGTAAACCAGAAGGGAACGCAACACACATAATGCACTGCGCAGTCTCACCCGAGATAGTCTTAATGGGTGGCTGCAATACTCATGCTTTTGCAGCCCAAGATTGAGTGGAGATTTAAGAAATGTGCACTGAGAGTTATATTTTAACTTATTAAAACAACAAACGGTCATTCACGATTATGCATGGAATATAATCAACTCATTCATTTAGCATATCAACAATTACTGAAAATAATAAGGAAACACATGCATTCAATCACATAACACAGGTTTTATCGTGGTTCACCCCCTCCTGGGCTACTTCCACAAAGATCTATCTCTCAAGCTCTTTTATTATAACAGTTCCAAAAATACAGTGTCGCACGCTTTATAACTCTTCTCAGTCGGGTCGAGATCTATTGTGAGGCGGACTAGATCACACCAAGCTCCTCAGCCTACGATCTAACCCTCAATATCCACCCTCCTTACTCCTCTCCGGCTCAACAACTTACAAAATTAAGTTGTATAGAAAAATATTACAACTAGCTATCAAAACAGGACTCCTCCTCTAGACTCTCTATATCATGTCTGACTCTCATCTCTCTCTATGAGACCTAGGTATCTATATTTATACATTTCTGACTCATCGTCCATTACAATGTATTGAAAAAATCCTAACCCTGATGTTGTTAGGTCTTCCATGCATGCATGCGTACTTCTCTTCCTTCCAGTTGTCGCTTTCCTTGTGCATGTCTTCCTTCCCAAAATAACATGTATTTCCTCTTTGGCCTGCTTACAAGAGGCCCCCAACACTGACATGTGGCTCATCACGAGCCACCTAACCTTTGTGTGCTTCATCGATCTCCCTGGTGATCACTTGGAACTTCTCCCTGAGATTTGTTGCTTGTGTTTGAGCCTGCACGATCTTCTCCTTGAGTGTGTCTATTGTTTGTACTGCAGTCTCGTTGCTGATCAACCCTACACACTCTTCCTGGATATGTGTCATATATTTCTTGGCTTCCTCTACCTGTGCAATGACCTCTGCTACTCACTCCTGGAGCAGTTCCATTTGAGCCTGGTTGATCCGGATTATTTTTTGGCATGAAATGAGAGTGGAGATATAATAAAGAAATGTACAGATATGTATCAAATATCCAAAAATGTAACAGAAATATATCAGAGATAGAAACACAGAGATATAGTAATACACAATTTATATTAATGAAATAAATGTACATAGATTGTAAAAATACAGAGCGAAAGACTCGCTAGAATGGTGGCAGCTTATCTCTAAGAAGAGATGTGACGGCTACTCGCTTTCGCAAGAAGATCATTAAAATGAGGCTCTGAAGGTATTTTTACAATAAACAGTAATGTCAAAAACCCTAGACATCCAAAAACCTAACCCTAGGAGATGAAGCGTGAAAAGTCATGTGGGCCCCATTTGGGTAAGTCAGTACATCAACTTCTCGGGGTCGTAACTTTGGCATATGATCTTCGTTTGGGGCGCACGATAGCTCGTTGGAAAGGTATCGTCGAGGAGATTCATTAAGGGGGATCAATATGCCTTCGACTATAATTGAGAATCTTGATCCCGAAAAACCTTCATTTAGGACCTCAAAATGGCCTCGGAAGTTAAAACTACTAAAAATAGTAAATTGCCAAAATTACCAGAAAACTTTTTTGAGCAAGTTGGAAAAGGTGGGTGGCCACCGATATCCACCTGGATAAATCCTCCCTCCTTATGAATAAATGGTCTCCATTGTGTTGAGTTCCCAGGGGAGAGGGAAAATCATTTGTTGAATCTGTATCTTGATTAGTTGCTTACCTTGTTGGAGAAGTTGTGATGCTTAGCTTGTTGAAGGTTGTCATGAATATGTGGGTGGAAGGGTTGGACCTTTTTAACCAGTCTGGCTACATGAGATTCATGTTTTTAGAAGGAATATTTACACTTTGTTGCAATCTTATTGACCTGCTTCTGTTGGATAGAAGGTGTTTGGGCCGAGGTTGTAGTGGTTGCAGTATCCTTATGTTTGTTGGAAGATTGGTTGTTGTCATTGATGTCAACCGTAGTCATGGGTTTTGGACCGCAAGATTGATGAAGGTATTTGGACATGAATGAAAATGCACATGAAGATACAACATCCATGGATGGATAGTATACATCATGTTGTTTCCGATGGTATGTGGCACGTCATGTGGATCCTCATGGTTGAGGAGAAATGAATTTTTGAAGATGACAAAGTGAATTGTACATGTAGGCCCTAAAGATAATTAAAGAAAAGAATTACAAAATAAGAAAGTGTCAGGTCGGCCCTAATGT
>SNQJ01S0120366.1:13355-31453 GCA_010110895.2 Picea sitchensis | reverse complement strand
AAGATACAATCCTCCAATATCAAGAGAGATTTGAACTCTCCATCCTTGCCCCTTCCTTCCACCCAAGAATATATGAGAGATAATAAAACTTTACATTAAATCATCACCATCAACCAATCATCACATACAACCTGATAATGCTTTCTGAGACTTCTTCAATTTCTGCAATTCTTCAATTCTTGGAGTACTTTGATCCTGTAGATAATATTACTCAATGTATTCTCTGAAACTCCTCCAATTTTCACTCCTTGAATCCTCCCGAAAAGGAGGTTATAGAAAGAATGGTAGACTTTATTCAATTCTGGTCTATTCAGGAGAGTGAACTTGCACATAATGCCCCGCGCTCAATAATTAACCTCTGATTCTGAAACTCGCACACAAGAAACTAAAGTCCGTACTCTTTCGAATGAAATTCGTCCCACTTCATTTGGATTCTCTATGAAGTAGTTATGATTGTTTTACCCGAAACACTTGTTTATTGACTAGCTTCAGGACTGGTCACAAACCCTATCTTCCACAGAGTGTATCTCCATAATTATAGTGAATCAAGAGCTGAACATTTTACCAGAGGTACCTTGATATCTCTTCTCAATACCATAGCGATTTCACCATCTGAATCATTCTAGAAAAAAAGTTATAGCAAAAATGGAAGATGACCTGAAAATAACATACCTTAGAACACATCACCAAAAGACTTCATCCTCCCTTGAAATCCGGCCTTCTTTTCTTCTTATTACCTTTGAAATTTGACTATTTTCAAAAGAATGTATAATGATGTTTATTTATACCATTTATGTCACTTCCTTTTAACATTAGGGCCGACCTGACACTTTCTTATTTTATAATTCGTTTCTTTAATTATCTGCAGGGCCTACATGTACTTCTTTCTTCAATTCACTTTGTCATCTTCAAAAATTCATTTCTCCTCAACCATGAGGATCCACGTGATGTGTCACATACCATTGGAAACAACATGATGTATACTATCCATCCATGAGTGTTGTATCTGCATGTGCATTTTCCTTCATGTCCAAATACCTTCATCAATCTTGCGGTCCAAAACCCATGACTAGGGTTGACATCAATGACAACAACCAATCTTCCAACACTTTAGTGGTATTAGAGGGTTGTTGTATGATGTTATTATAGAGACATTATAACAGCCTTAAGGTTGTAGCAAAATATTGCTATAGCAGATAATTCCAACCACAAAAAATTACAAGTAAACCACCCAAAAGATGTTAAATGACAACAAGTAGATTATTATGGTAGCTTTCTGGAAACTTTTGACGATTGAAATTAGAGCAAAAGTAAAAGTTTGAGAGCAATTTGTTGCAACCCTAATGGTTGTAACTTTAATGATATAGCAACAATAGATATCCCTATCCAACCAAGACACCCTATGGGCCTTAGCAAGCTTAAAGCACATAGAATATATTCCACCTAAGACAATTTCGATATTTCGCATTTTCATGTATACCAATGCAATGATTTTATTTCTCCAATGCAAGAGATTAGTTCCTAAACCTATTGGGTTATGGAGTCTTTAAATGAATGAGATAGCTTTGCCACTTCCTTAGGAGTGTAAACCTTTTTACTCCCTAAGCCAAGCAAATCTAGTAAGGGAACTATTAGTAGGGTGTAAGTCCTCTTACTCCTCCTAGTAACCCTTTGTGCAACAATTAATTCAAGACAATTATGATAGGCTTAGCAGGGTTGTATGTCCTTATACTCCCCAAGAGATTAGTGAACCAACCTTGCAACTAATAAATAATGCAATAACAAAGCATAGATTCCTTACCTAGTCCAAACATCAACAAGATAAACTCCTCTTTAACCAAGAAAAATCTAGGACAATGCAAGAATTAGCCTCTAAGAGAGATAGCACATAACTTCTCCATCCAATAACAAAGAAAAACCACCACATGAGCAAGTAAATGAGAGAGAGAGATGTAAAATTTCCCAAAAGAGGCGCAAATTTCAACTAAGTACTCATGTCACAATGGGAGAACTATGATGAAAATAAAATAGAAATAATTCTGATTTATACAAATCCTCTAAAAATGTGTTTCTCCACTTAACTTTAGGGTAAACCAACATCATATACACTCCTCTAGCCATTTGGCCATCATAAGAACATGTGTTTCCTCCTAAGAGGTCACAAGTTCGAATCCAGAGGGAGTAGGGTATCTATACCTCCATAGACTTTACCAGTCAAATCGTTGGATGGAGGGGATCTCATACACCAATTTGGTGTCTAACTTAATTGTGACCATAAAAATAGATTATTATTATTATTACGTCGAAGGCGTTATTTTAGGGGGAGTTCTCTCTTGACTTTTCGTCGTTTGTCCATAGCCATTTGCAACGGTACACGTGTTTTGTTAACTGCCACGTGTGATTTCCGTCCACCACCTCAATGTCGATTCTTGCCTTCACCCATACGCTACTGCACGAATTTAGCAGTATCAGATAACCCCGCGTTGGCTATTTTGTTTACTCAATGGAAATGCCAAGTGGTGGTCACAGTTCGATCCCTGGCATCCATGGGAGGCCTCGACAAAAATTATCCTGCACTCCACCTCTTGGAAGTCGATGTCCGCTTAGACCATAGCATAACCAAGAAGCTACAAGAAGTTGTCTTTGTCCCAGTACAAGGGTGTCGTCTCGCAACCTAATGAGAGGTGGGGCAGATGACCTTGAAAACGATGGAATTAATCGTACATTCGTGGATACAATTTATGCTCCGCAATGCAGAGTTATTAAGCGCTGCAAAACTCCAGAGGGGGCCAAGTAGTTCATTCTTGAGAATAGATGTGAGGGAACTCTTCAACTACGTAGGGCCCATTTTATTAACTAGAGGATCCCTTTTATTTTTTGTCATAGCTGGAAGTTCAAGTGATTACAGGTATGCCTATTTGAAGCTTTTGCTCACATAAGGGTTTAAGGGTTTCGAGTTTTTATGGTTATTTGGAAGTGTCCTTATTTTGGGTTGTAGGATCTTGATTCAGCTTATCCTAAGAATATGCTTTTAAACCAATGAGGTGATGTCATACACTGCCCCAATAGTATGCATATTATTTCCCGCGTGTTGCTAATGTGCAGCTAGAAATTGCGATAAACGCTTCCTTTAAGCAATTGTATCCTTTCACGAAAATGTCGCTACTTCTCTGTGAGAATCATGCCATTCATTCGCTAAAACATAAGTCACCAGTGACCGTACCATTAACATGTGAAACAAATTCATTCTTTAGTGGTCATGGTTGTTGAGGACGTCGAATTTGTGTGGATGAAGTAACTGTAAGGAGTCTATATCATAATTGAGAATAGCCAAAAGGAATTATTGCCTCGTAAGCACAGATTTCAACCTATAACCACAACCAACAAGATACAAAAGAAGAAGAAATAATAGAAAGAAAACAACTCGAGGAACCTCAGGCAGCTCCTATGTGGTATTGTTGCAAACCCTCCATAGACAACCTCGTCTATGTCATGCTATTGCAAGTGACCATCCTCCCAAGATCCCATCAGCTTCACATGACTGTTGTGAGATGAACTGACACGACAATAATGAAGGTCGAACCCCGGTGATTCGTGGCAAACAATAAACACCAAGTTGCAGAAATTTACAGAAGTATATGCCCATATAAACTTCTTTACGACACTATGAGCTTATATACTATAATAAATGCTCGATGCTTATTCTTTTCCATGATTTGTATTACAGAGGGTGATTGGTTTGGTACTTTTGATCAACAATAGTCTCCATCAGTGCGATAACTTTGTTAATTTGAGAGCAATTTTTTTAGTTGATTTATATGGTCTGAAATATAAATAGTTCTCAAGCTAATCAGAGTAAAATATTATGTCTATTTATAAACTACAGTGTAAAGAAACCATGGATTAACTCTGTGTTGATTCTTTGGAGTAATGTCTTGGAATTAGCCTATGTCTATTTGTAAACTACAGTGTAAAGAAACCATGGATAAATTGTGTGTTGATGCTTTGGAGTAATGTCACAGAATTAGCCGAATGAGTCTTAGAGAAAAAACATAAAACATGCGTTGGTGGTTTGGCAACAATCAAGGCATATCATCTGGTTAGTCATAAGTTGTCAGTTTGAACTCTCATCAAGGCATGCCATCAACTTGCCTAAGAATTTGTTTGTTTATTTTGAAATCTATGTGGGGTGCCACACCAAAATACTTTGCGGAAACCAAGGATGGTTGCCTCTAAGATGCCTCATTCAACAACGTGCCTTTAAAATCTTAAGCCTTGGACTTTAAACATGGTCCCTTTTGTGTTCATGACCAGTATGCAGTTTTTTTACAAGTCCCCTCCCCCATGTTTTGATCACTTGCTTATTGTCTCTACTAATGATAAGTCTGGTCATAATAGTTGTTCGTGAAATTGTAAAGGTTTCTAGACATATTTTATATAAGCATTTTTCAACTTGACAGCAACCCAAAAACCCTCTTCTAAACACCAGATCTGCAAAAACTATTATTAACTAGTAGGAGCTTAGTGTTTTTAGGATAAGGTTCTGTTTGTCCCTTCACTTCTTCATGAACATGGAGATTAAGAGTTCAACTCAGCAAAAGCTCAGGAAAAATCTCAAATAATAAAAAAAAATTCAAACACACAAAATACAATGTGTTTTCTCATTGGAGAGTTGGTAGAAAACCCTGAAAAAATCTGAGCAGAATGGTTTTTTCTTCCCTTTTTACTCTGTTTTATTTTTATGGTGCAGTGGGTCAAGTTTTACATCGGATTTACAAGTCAAACTCACCGAGTCATGGAAACCTTTGCAAGTACTCATTGGCCAAAGTCCTACGATGTTGTTCAGGAACTCAACTCCAATGTTTTACATGATATGGACATGTGCCCGGACTGTCAGGATCACTCCCAACACCACATCTGCATGTGTTGTTTACTAGTGGAGTCCTAGGGTTTATGTGTTGTATGTTCATAAATTGATTTAGTTCAATCAAAGTTATATTACTAATTGTTTCAATTTTTGTGAATTTATTCTATACATGATTTTGTGTTAAGATGTGTAATTCCTAACACGAATCTCTGACGTTAATTTTTAGTCATGGTATTAGTTTAAGAAAACACAAATGCTCTGCGATAAACCTGCACTTTTCCTCGATGAATTAATGATGGCTTGTGTTTTGTGTTGCATATGACCTCGCAAATCCAAGGTTGCGGGCTCAATTCCTTCGGAGCGTCAAGCTTCCCTTAGCTCTCCTCCAGTCCACTTTCGAGACTATTCAAAGGGGAAATTTAAATTTTGAGATCTATTCAACTTTACAGGTTTAATGTGTGTTATAAAAGAGGTGGTGCCTCATATGAAATCCCAAGTGGAGGGAAAAATAGTGAATCAGACTTGTGACCGCACCAATGATCAAGCAAGTCATTATTGTTACTATGGAGGATTACATTATATACCATTTGGCCTGGCTCACCGAAGATATAAATAGCTTTACTAATTGGCCATTCTCTTAATAGATGTAAGTTAAAACGAGAATGGGATTTCTTGTTGCAGATTACCCTAGCCTCAATTGACCAACGACCTTGATGTAGATCATTGAATGGTGGTCGACCCCTTTTGATGGAGTAATGGAATGGAAAAATCAATGTATATCCAATAACATGTCGAAATTTTCAGTTCTCATCTGTAATTGACGTCAGTCTCTAGGACATTCTTTCTAGCCCCGCGGTATTTGGTAAGGTCAGTGGAGAGTTGGTGAATTTTTTTACGGATCAACAAGACAGTTAAATGTCAATCCTACGACTGTATGCATGCATCTATAGATGCACTGAATGGATGTGGTTGGATGGTGTTGGCTTATGCTCAATGCGTTTCCAAATCTTGAGAGTAGCGATCATACAAAATTACATCTGCAAAGAAAACCCTAATGCAAATTGCTAACAACTAAAGTAGCCTGAATGGGTTTGTAAAATTGTCGGTATAGTAGGTGGATCGAGTTTGTAAAACGAGCAGTAAGGATGACTTGTGATAAGGTTTCAGAAGGGATTTGCTTTCAGTTTGCACGCGATGGTGCCTAGATGAGCTCATAATGATGTTGGAGTCAAAGGCTCCCATTCTCCCAGTTTTCTATAAGGTTGAACCTTCTGAGCTCAGGCGGACGCGGGGTATTTATGCTCAAGCACTAAAAAACCTGGTAGAGAAGAAAACTCGTGAATTGAAGCTACGATATGACTTCAACACTATTAACAATTGGAGAAATGTAGTTTCTCTTGTTGCATACATTCGTGGTTTTGTGTTGGAGGTGTGCAATGGGTGAGAATTCAACCCTTCCTCTCTATGTGGTAGTATCTTATGTTTGATGAATAGACATAGATTTACAATTTGAAACTACCACATGTTACTCTAAAGACATAACTTTTTCCCCTTCTTTTTACTGTCAGTTATTATATTTATAAATAAAGTTTTACAATTAAATCAAATCTATTACAGAGAAAACATGTTTCCATAATCCTATAAGTTATTTTAGTACTATAATTTTTTATTGCAATCAATGTAGTGAAACAAACAGACCATACTCTGTTTTTCTTCTTTTCATAAACAAAAGTCTCTTACAGAGCATAGACTACTATTTTTTTTTTGAAGAAACAAAGCATACTGTGTTTTTCTTCTTTTCATAAACAGAACATAGTCTTGTACATAGCATAGAATAGTATTTTTTTTTAAGAAACATAACATAGTTTGTAATTTATTTTTTAAATAGTGCAAGGAATTTGGTTGTTGTTATATTTAGTTGTGAAATCTATTTTGTTTATATTCATATATGAAATCTATTTTGTTTTCATAAAAACACTCTGGTTTTTTTTTGCTGTGATGTTTCATTTATTTTTAGGTGTGATTCTAAGAAATCATTTAAATCCTTTTGCTCAGATCCTTCAATAGACGTTTGTTTCTCTCTCACCATATCCTTTCAAAAGAAAGATTCTTACAAAAAAAAATGTTTAATTTTCAAAATTAAAACCGTTGTTTCTTTTTATAAATGATCATTTTTCTTCATTTTTCTTAATTGCATTCTATAGGAAAAAGTCCATTTTGGAAAGTGTTCAAATATTGATGTTTCTATGGGAAATTCCTAGTAAAATACATAAATATTTTTCTATGGGAAATTCCTAGTAAAATACATAAATATTTTTCTATGGGAAATTCCTAGTAAAATACATAAATATTTTTCCAACACAATAATATAACATTGATAATTCGACGTTTAGAAAAAATATTCGAAAATAATTACAAAAAGATAAAAAGCATGAGTGTGAATATTAATAATGTAATTTACGTCATTTTTGGACCCAGTATAATAATGATATGTCATCTAAAAGTGAATAAGATGGAGGATGAGAACACCAAATAATAAACAATAATATAACAATATTCAAAAATAATTACCAAAAAATATTAGACCCAAATGTAATAGTGATATATCATTTAAGGAAGATAGAAGATTAACCTGCCAAATAATAAAGAGTACCATTAATGCACAAATTGTGTTATAAAAATATAGCACTGCACATATATTATATGAGTCTTTGTATGCCTTACTTGAACCTTGGTGAAGGAGGAGAGTCATTTGATCATAAGGGCAAGAGGCCCAAATCTAATGGCTTGATGCATATGATGTAGATCACAATGAGGGACCATGTGGAAAGTTGTGATAAGAGGCATTGTAGGACATTGAATGAACATGTGGTGGGATAAGTGCACAAGTCACATGTGAGGAAGTACAAACCATATTCAATAATTGGTAAGTGAATTATACAATAGAGATGGAGGAAATAAAAATTATGCATTATAGATGGAAGACCTCTTTTCCATGTCATCCATGTGGACATGCGAAAAGTGGTCTAAGCCCATGCATAAGAAATGGAGGACCTCTCTTCCCATGTCATAGATCAGTCTCGATGAGATATGGTGAGATTGAGATATAGTAAAATTAAGGAAATATTACATCAAATAATCGTTGGCCATCACAATGTATATAGCTTGAGCAAGGAACAAAGCTAATTATTGTAGATATAACCACTCAAAGCATAAAAGGTTTATTGATAAATGAAGCATAAAACAATCAGATTAGTTCCCAATACTTTAGCACAAACTTTAGTGGTATTAGAGGGTTGTTGTATGATGGTATTATAGAGATATTATAATATTCTTATGGCTATAGAAAATTATTGCTACAACAAAGAATTCCAACCACAAAAAATTACAAGTAAAACACCCAAAAGATGCTAAATGACATCAAGTAAATTATTATGGTACCTTTCTGGAAACTTTTGACGGTTGAAATCAGAGCAAAAGTAAAAGTTTGAGAGAAATTTGTTGCAACCTTAATGATTGTAGCTTTAATGATATAGCAACAATATATATCCTTATCCAATCAAGACACCCTATGGACCTTAGCAAGCTTAAAACACATAGAATATATTCCACCTAAGACAATTTTGATATTTCATATTTTCACGAATACCAATGCAATGATTTTATTTCTCCAATGCAAGAGATTAGTTCCTAAACCTATTGGGTTATGGAGTCTTTAAATGAATGAGCTAGCTTTGCCACTTCCTTAGGGGTGTAAACCCTTTTACTCCATAAGCCAAACAAATCTAGTAAGGAACTATTAGTAGGGTGTAAGTCCTCCTACTCCTCCTAGTAACCCTTTGTGCAACAATTAATTCAAGACAATTATGATAGGCTTAGAGGGGTTGTATGTCCTTATACTCCCCAAGAGATTGGCGAACCAACCTTGCAACTAAGAAATAATGCAATAACAAAGCATAGATTCCTTACCTAGTCCAAACATCAACAATATAAACTCCTCTTTAACCAAGAAAAATCTACGACAATGCAAGAATTAGCCTCTAAGAGAGATAGCGTATAACTTCTCCATCCAATAACAAAGACAAACCATTGCATGAGCAAGTAAACGAGACAGAGAGATGTAAAATTTCACAAGAGAGGCACAAATTTCAACTAAGTAGTCATGTCACAATGGGAGAACTATGATGAAAATAAAATAGAAATAATTCTTATTTATACAAATCCTCTAAAAATGTGTTTGCCCACTTAACTTTAGGGTAAACAAACATCATATACACTCCTCTAGCCATTTGGCCATCATAAGAACATGTGTTTCCTCCCAAGAGGTCACAAATTTGAATCCATAGGGAGTAGGGTATGTATACCTCCATAGACTTTACCAGTCAAATCGTTGGACGAAGGGGATTTCATACACCAATTTGGTGTCTAGCTTAATTGTGACCTTCAAAATAGATTATTATTATTATTACGTCGAAGGCGTTCTTTTAGGGGGAGTTCTCTCTTGAATTTTCGTTGTCTGTCCATAGCCATTTGCAACGGTACACGTGTTTTGTTAATCTTCCACGTGTGATTGTCGTCCACTGCCTCAATGTCGATTCCTGCCTTCACCCATACGCTACTGCACGACTTTAGCAGTATCATATAACCCCGCGTTGGCTCTTGTGTTTTCTCAACAGAAATGCCGAGTGTTGGTCATAGTTCGATCCCTAACATTCATGGGAGGCCTCAACAAAAATTATCCTGCACTCTACCTCTTGGAAGTCGATGTTCGCTTAGACCAGAGCGTAACCAAGAAGTTGCAAGAAGTTGTCTTCGTCCCAGTACAAGAGCGTCATCCCACAGCCTAACGAGAGGTGGGGCAGATGACCTTGAAAACGATGGAATTGATCGGACATTCGTGGATACAAGTTCTGTTGCGCAACACAGAGTTATTAAGTGCTGCATAACTCCAGAGGGGGGACAAGCAGGTCATTCTTGAGAACAGATGTGAGGGAACTCTTCAACTACATAGGCCCTATTTTATTAACTAGAGGATCCCTTTCATTTTTTGTCACAGCTGGAAGTTCAAGTGATTACAGGTATGCCTATTTGAAGCTTTTGCTCACAAAAGGGTTTAAGGGTTTCGAGGTTTTATGGTTATTTGGAAGTGTCTTCATTTTGGGTTGTAGGAGATTGATTCGGCTTGTTCTAAGAATATGCTTGTAAACCAATCAGGTGATTCCATACACTGCCCCAACAATATGCATACTATTTCCCCCGCGTTGCTAATGTGCGACTAGAAATTGCGATAGACGCTTCCTTTAAGCAATTGTATCCTTTCACAAAAATGATGCTATTTCTCTGTGAGAATCATGCCATTCATTCGCTAAAAAATGTCACCAGTGACCGTACCATTAACATGTGAAACAAATTCATTCTCCAGTGGCCATGGTTGTTGCGGACGTCGAATTTGTGTGGATGAAGTAACTGTAAGGAGTCTATATCATAATTGAGAATAGCCAAAAGGAATTCTTGCCTCCTAAGCACGGATTTAAACCTATAACCACAACCAACAAGAAACAAAAAAAGAAGAAAGAATAGAAAGAAAACAACTCGAGGAACCTCAGGCAGCTCCTATGTGACACTGTTGCAAACCCTCCATAGACAACCTCGTCTATGTCATGCTATTGCAAGTGACCATCCTCCCAAGCTCCCATCAGCTTCATGTGACTGTTGTGAGATGAATTGACACAACAATAATGAAGGTCGAACCCCCGTGATTCGTGGCAAACAATAAACACCAAGTTGCGGAAATTTACAGAAGTTTATGACCATATAGACTTATTTACGACAGTATGAGCTTATATACTATCATAAATTCCCGATGCTTATTGTTTTCCATGATTTGTATTACAGAGGGTGATTGGTTTGGTAGTTTTGATCAACAATAGTCTCCATCAATGCGATAGCTTTGTTAATTTGACAACAGTTTTTTTGAATTTTTTTAATTGATTCATATGGTCTGAAATATAAATAATTCTCAAGCTAATCAGAGTAAAATATTATGTCTATTTTTAAAGTACAGTGTAAAGAAACCATGGATTAACTCTGTGTTGATGCTTTGGAATAATGTCTTGGAATTAGCCTATGTCTATTTGTAAACTACAGTGTAAAGAAACCATGGATAAAATGTGTGTTGATGCTTTGGAGTAATGTCACAGAATTAACCGAATGAGTCTTAGATAAAAAACATAAAACATACATTGGTGGTTTGGAAACAATCAAGGCATATCATCTGGTTAGTCGTAAGTTGTCAGTTTGAACTCTCATCAAGGCATGTCATCAACTTGCCTAAGAATTTGTTTGCTTATTTTGAAATCTATGTGGGGTGCCACACCAAAATACTTTGCGGAAACCAAGGATGGTTGCCTCTAAGATGCCTCATTCAACAACGTGCCTTGAAAATCTTAATCCTTGGACTTTAAACATGGTCCCTTTTGTGTTCATGACCAGTATGCTATTTTTTACAGGTCCCCTCCCCCATGTTTTGATCACTTACTTATTGTCTCTACTGATGATAAGTCTGGTCATAATAGTTGTTCATGAAATTGTAAAGGTTTCTAGATATATTTTATATAAACATTTTTCCACTTGACAACAACCCAAAAACCCTCTTCTAAACACCGGGTCTACAAAAATTGTTCTTAACTAGTACGAGCTTAGTGTTTTTAGGATAAGGTTTTTTTTGTCCCTTAACTTCTTCATGAACAATAGAAGATGGAGATTAAGAGTTCAACTCAGAAAAAACTCGGGAAAAATCTCAAGAAATAATTTTTTTTCAAACACACAAAATACAATGTGTTTTCTCATTGGAGAGTTGGTAGAAAACCCTGAAAAAATCTGAGCATAATGGTTTTTTTTTCCCTTTTTACTCTGTTTTATTTTTATGATGGAGTGGTTCAAGTTTTACATTGGATTTACAAGTCAAACTCACCAAGTCATGGAAACCTTTGCAAGTACTCATTGGCCAAAGTCCTACGATGTTGTTCAGGAGCTCAGCTCTAATGTTTTACAGGATATGGACATGTGCCCGGACTATCATGATCATTCCCAACACCACATATGTATGTGTTGTTTACTAGCACAGTCCTAGGGTTTATCAACTCTTGGATTTAAGGTTTGAACACTGATTTCTTCAAAGCTAAAGGTCGTTGTCTTTAAAACCCTGTTTTTGTTTCCGACTGATTACTGTGTTCTAGCTTTTTGCACATTATCTTTACTCTCTATCGAAAATAGAAGAGTCTGTTATGTTCATGTTCATAAATTGATTTAGTTCAATCAAAGTTATATTAATAATTGTTTCAATTTTTGTGAATTTCTTCTATACATGATTTTGTGTTAAGATGTGTAATGCCTAACACGAATCTCTGACGTTAATTTTTAATCATGGTATTAGTTTAAGAAAACACAAATGCTCTACGGTAAACCTGCACTTTTCCTCAATGAATTAATGATGGCTTGCGTTTTGTGTTGCAAATGACCTCGCAAATCCGAGGTTGCAGGGTCAATTCCTCCGGAGCGTCGAGCTTCCCTTGGCTCTCCTCCACTCCACTTGCAAGACTATTCAAAGGGGAAATTTAAATTTTGAGATCTATTCAACTCTACAGGTTTAATGCGTGTTATAAAAGAGGTGGTGCCTCATATGAAATCCCAGGCGGATGGGAGAATAGTGAATCAGACTGGTGACTGCACTAGTGATCAAGCAAGTCATTATTGTTACTATGGAGGATTACATTGTATACGATTTGGACTGGCTCACCGAAGATATAAATAGCTTTACTAATTGGCCATTCTCTTAATAGATGTAAGTTAAAATGAAAATGGGATTTCCTGTTGCAGACTACCCTAGCCTCAATTGACCAACGACCTTGATGTAGATCACTGAATGGTGGTCGACCCCTTTTAATGGAGTGATGGAATGGAAAAATCATTGTATATCCAATAACATGTCGAAATTTTCAGTTCTCGTATGTAATTGACGTCAGTCTCTAGACTATTCTTTCTGGCCCCATGGTATTTGGTAAGGTCGGTGGAGAGTTGGTGATTTTTCTGATGGGTCAACAAGACAATTAAATGTCAATCCTACGACTATGTACATACATCTATAGATGCACTTAATGGAGGTGGTTGGATGGTGTTGGCTTATGCTCAATGTGTTTCCAAATCTTGAGAGTAGCGATCATACAAAATTACATATGCAAAGAAAACCCTAATGCAAACCGCTAACGACCAAAGTAGTCTAAACGGGTTTGTAAAATCGTCGGTATAGTAGGCGGGTCGAGTTTGTAAAATGAGCAGTAAAGACGACTTGTGATAAGGTTTCAGAAGGGATCTGCTTTCATTTTGCACGCGATGGTGCCTAGATGAGCTCCTAATGATGTTGGAGTGAAAGGCTCCCATTCTTCCAGTTTTCTATAAGGTTGAACCTTCTGAGCTCAAGCGGACGCGGGGTATTTATGCTCAAGCGCTAAAAAACCTGGTAGAGAAGAAAACTCATGAATTGAAGCTACGATATGACTTCAAAACTATTAATAGTTGGAGAAATGTAGTTTCTCTTGTTGCAGACATTAGTGGTTTCGTGCTGAAGGTGTGCAATGGGTGAGAATTCAACCTTTCCTCTCTATGTGGTAGTATCTTATGTTTGATGAATAGACATAGATTTACAATTTGAAACTGCCACATGTTACTCTAAAGACATAACTTTTTCCCCTTCTTTTTATTGTCAGTTCTTATATTTATAAATACAGTTTTACAATTAAACCAAATCTATTACAGAGAAAACATGTTTCTATAATCCTATAAGTTCTTTTAGTATTGTAAATTTTTATTGCGATCAATGTAGTGAAACAAACAGACCGTACTCCGTTTTTCTTCTTTTCATAAACAAAAGTCTCTTACAGAGCATAGACTACTATTTTTTTTTTGAAGAAACAAAGCATAGTTTGTAAATAGAGCATACTTTGTTTTTCTTCTTTTCATAAACAGAGCATAGTCTTGTACATAGCATAGAATACTATTTTTTTTTAAGAAATAGAGCATAGTTATAAATAAAAAATTAAATAGTGCAGGGAATTTGGCTGTTGTTATATTCAACTGTGAAATCTATTTTGTTTATATTCATATATGAAATTTGTTTTGTTTTCATGAAAGCACTCTGGATTTTTTTTGCTATGTTGTTTTATTTATTTCTAGGTGTGATTCTAAGAAAGCATTTAAATCCTTTTGCTCAAATCCTTCAATAGACGTTTGTGTCTCTCTAATCCTATTCTTTTTTTTCCTGCATAACTAGTGAGGAGCTGGAGATGGAGCTCTTAGATAAGGTAGTTAAACGTGTGTTGCAAATGGTGAAAAGACCAGAGTTGCAAGTGGCTGAATATCCAAAAGGTTTGGATTACAAGGCGAAACATTTTGAAAACCAAGTCCTATTGCAAAAAAAATATTCTTCAATTGGAAGAAATCAGATTATCATAGATCCTTCTTTTTATTTGATGTCAAAGATCATGCATATAAAAAATCTTTCAATTCGTTGCAAAGAAAACTTCTTAAGAGTTTAACTGGATTGGATAAGCCAGTAGACAGTGTTGATGAAGGTAAAGAGATGCTCATACAACCTCTCAAATCTTCTAACGCCTTCATAATCTTAATGATGTAGACGACGTGAATCAGGTGAATGCACTTTTTCCTGTTCAAACTCATGATTTCCATTTAGGGAGTTCAATATTGATTACATCTAGAGATAAGAAAGCTCTAAGAGTCTCAAAAGTCGATAACTCGTCAATTTACAGACAAATTGGGCTCATGTAACGTGGGTTGGTGCTTACGACGTTCCAAAGCAGTTGCTCATTTGTTGTCCGATGATATGAGGTTGGTTAAATGTTTTTTTTTTCATATCACTGTGCTAGAAAGGTGCCCTTCTTATTCTGGGAGTAAGCATTGTTCTCATTCTGGAAGTATTACGATGGAATTGTTAGTTTACAATTTTGGGTATATTTTTTGTTGTTGAGAAGCTGGCTAGTGAGCTATTTATTTGGTCACACCCCTTGACCCCCTCTTGTAAGGGAAGTAGCTAACAAGAAGACGAAACCAATTTATATGGGATTGAACTTTGGTGGGTATAAAACGCCCCACTTTATTATTTAATCAAGACCCTGCTTTACCATCCAACCAAGGCTCAAATGGGATAACGATTCTGGGATTGAACTTTGGTGGTTATGAAACACCCCACTTCATTTTTTAATCAAGACCGTACTTTACCATCCAGCCAAGGCTCAAATGGGATTAGGATTGATTGGTTTGATGTTTTAGATTTTGGACCCAGTTGGGGTTAATTGAGGCTAATTGGTTTCATTTTTTATATTTTCTATCTAAAACACAAATCAATTGGACCCAATTTATAATAGAAGTAAATTGTATCGATTGAAGTTGTGAACTAAGTGATCTCAATTCTAGAGATAACACAAATCAATTGGACCCAATTTCTTACGGAAATAAATTGTATCAGATGAAGTTGTGAACTAAGTGATCTCAATTCTAGATATAGTGGCAGCATGGTTCTTTGGGATGGTTTCAAGGTTGTTTCAGGGCACGTTTCCAAGAGACCAAGATTTTTTCTTTCATAAATTTTCTACCAATTTTCTAGAAAAACAAATTTTATTTTCTTTCATTAAACTCAAATCTGAGAGAGTTTGAGCATTGCTACATCGAAATAGGTTGGCATCTTCTAATTTTTTTATAGCTTCAAAATCTCAAAATATCTTATCCTCGTCTTTTCTCCATTGTGACATATAAATCCCAACATACCATGTTCCTTACGTGAATTATGTTCCTTAAGCAAATTATAAATCCCAACATACCATGCCACTATATTACTAAAAATGGGAAATATTGTGTCAGCAATGCACAATTGCAGGTTGTTCTAATTGGAGGGAAGAAAAATATATTGGCTTTGGTGGTCTAGATTTGGTTTTGTAGTCAAATTTGCATGACCGTGAAGGTTTTAGGTACAATATTCTTTACTTCAAGTTTCTATGTTGAACTGTATTGTTGAATTTCATGTAGACATGTATGTTGTAGTCTCTTGGAGTTTAACGACCCTATGATTGTGATCATGACACAACTGCACAACACAAAATGGATGTTTTTATCCAATATGTTTGGGGTAAACTCTTCATTCAAACTTTCTCCATTGTTTCCCTGATGATGTGGATTAAAAGATTCATATGCAGTAAACCTATAATTAATACTTTCATACTGGCTACGAACCACATTTGGATTCCTTTATATCCAATCTTTTTTTTCGCAGTCGTGTATATACAATTTTCCCATTCAATAAATTCCAGCACAAATATTTTAAGATTGGAGTGAAGTTTCCCTTGTCCACTTCTTCATAATCGTTCAAGACTACGAAAACAACGGTCACAACTAAAAGGTCGTTGGCTCCCGTTAGTTACAAAATGTTATAACTTAATATGTAAATTTGAATATAGTATGTTACATTTTGATTTTCTACATATACAAGTAGGTGGTGGTATTGACATTACAAAAAGTAAATGGCTTTAAAATAGAGTAAATCATTGACAACATAACATTTCGTTGTAGACATAAACTAAGTGATTCACCAGATAAAGTAAATGCAAAAATCTACTAAACCGTTGAGAAGAAAACAACAAATAAATACACAAAGGTGAAGAAAATTCTTATATTTGCGTTCTTTCATTTCCTTACATAATATTGATGCAAACTGTTACAATGTAACTATTTCAATATATTTTTCTGAACCTCCGACAAAGTTCTAAATATAAAAAAAAATGACTTACTCTGGCAGTTTAGAGGAAAATGTGGGTATTTTCTCCCTTTCCCCTACTTTAGCGGGTACTTTCTCCATGTAAATAGGTGGCCGACAGCTCAAGGCAATGAGTCTGCAAACTGTGGATGGACCTCTTTTATAGAATATTCCACTCAAGTTTATGTTTTGTTCTATGACCCACTCAGGGTTTCAAATTCTATACCAGATTTTCTTATGATTAGTTAGTAATTGTGACCCCTTTTTTGACAGAAATATTTATATAAACCTAATTCGAAAGTTCTTTTCAACGTTTTTATGAATATTTAGGTTTGCAATTCATTTTGACGTTTGTAGTTCTTTGGTCTGTTGTAGAAAAGAACTAATATTTGTAAAAACCTATTCATCATAAAACTCCACTAGAGTGGGTACTTTCTCGATGTAAATGGGTGGTCGGACGAACGTTTTTTTCAAGTTCTTTGGTAGTTTTTATAAATGTTTAGGTTTTTATAAAAAAAAATCTTTCAAGACAATTTTTTTATTGCAATTTTAAAGCTTTCTTTGTTATTTTGTACCTTACAAATCTATTATGAATCCTTATCATGTTTGGGTTTAGAATGAATAACATAGGCGGATATACTTTAAGATAAATTGCTTGAATCTTGGTTAAATCTTCATTTTCAATACAAGAGACCTAAGATTCAGGGTGACAAAGAAAACTCCCTGAATGACTCTTTATTTCTTTTGTCTCACAGGCCAGATTACCTACCAAGAAATTAGCTCACTAATAACTTGAAACTGCAAACATTCAAAGTTCAGTTATTATATTTGGATAAAATATTTAAGTCATAAATCAATGAATTTTACAAAATGTCCCTTGACGAATGTTACTTAGTTTTTTTTTTTCAAGGTATACTAGCTATTATTATTATTTATTATAGCTATTATTATTATTATTATATGGCTTGAGTAAATGGTGGAGAATTATCATAACTAAGACTTTCAACACCTTAAACTTTATGATATATCAATAAAAAAATATGTCAAAGTCGTGATAAATAAAGCTTTGGCACATTGATCATCGTGTCATACCAACCTAACTTGATATATCTAACTTCAAATGGTGTGTAAAGCAATCGAACGCAAAAAGTATACCCTTGTAGTCTTCTTGGTGGGTTCCATACTTTAGTGGCAACCACCGTCTCTTTTCTTTCATTATATTATTAAAAATAATATTTAGAAATTACCATTAAAAAAAAGTGATTACTGTAATAGTATCTCCCTGAAGTTATTAAGGGAAAGTGTGAAAGTGTTTGATTGATTAATGATATAAACACATTTATATTAATCTCACAAAAGGAGATATTAAAAATGTGTGTAATATTTGTAAATCTGAGAAAGTGAAAGTGG
>SNQJ01S0120363.1:17084-34197 GCA_010110895.2 Picea sitchensis | reverse complement strand
TCAGCGAACGCCCAATACAATAACACCAGCAGGAGCAGAACAGTCTGAGTCTTCATTTTTCTTAGCCGAAAGTCGGTATCGCTGAAGAGAAGGGCGAGAGAATCTCAATGCAATGCACGAAATGACGGTAATGCACAGAACCATGTGGCCGACTATTACGTGGCACAACGATTACTTCAAATTCGACGCTTGGTGAGGAGTCAATCATAAAAATAGGCTGGACTCGCCAGTGTGATTTTGGCCATCATAAAAATCGGCCGAACTTGTCAGCTGTATTTTGGTCGGATTCTGACATGCTGGGTCAATGTGTTTTGACATTTGAAAAAGAATTCGACAGTGTCAAAAATTTAACCTGACTAAAATAAAGCGTTTTCTAAACTTTCTGCGTTTTAGAAAGTTTACATTTTTCAATCAGTTTTGCCTAAAATCTCGTTAGAAATTTATAAACAATGGAGTAATGTTGGAATTGCAGTTTTTAAGTTAACTCGTTCAAATATTTTTTAAGTTTTCTAAGATATTAAATTTATTTATATATTAAAAATACAATTTAAATAATATAAAATTATATTTTATAAGATATTAAATTTATTTATATATTAAAAATATAATTTAAATCATATAAAAATTGTAATATATAATAATGAAAAAAAATTAAACATTTAAATTTGTCTTTCAAATAATAAAAAATAAAAATAATAAAAATTGTAATTAGTCAAAACTATGGATGATTGTGCTTTGTAGTGTTTATTATAATCATGGTTTTCTTTGTTTGGGCCCAATCTTATTAATGAAATAAGTAATAGAGATATTGACCTTTAAAATAAAATGGTTGGCATATGGTTTTTTTGGTTTTGGGTTTAATTGTATTAATAGTAATAATGATGTTAATATTAAAATGAATTGATTATAAATGTTTTGGTTTTGATTTAATTTTATTAATAAAGTAAGTAATAATTATATTAATATTAAAATGAAATTATTGGGTAAATATTTTTTTGGTTTTGGACCTAATCTCAATATACCTAGAATATAGGTAGAATGATGATGACTTTTAAAATAAAATTGTTCATATTTAAAATTATAATATAGTAGACAATGAATTGCATTTAAAATCAAATGGTGGACATTAATATTTATTAAGCCGAAAGGCCTGCACCTATTGACAATGGGCATAATTAATCACCTTTTAATCTAAAATTTAAATCTTATGGATGAATGCTCATAACTTCCTTGCATTTCTAAATGCTTTCGTTACCTTGTTTACTTTTTCACATTTACTTAATATGATTAAGAAATTACTTCTCTAACCATTGATTGACAGGTTAATTGATTAAGAAAAATTAATATGTATAAAACTTTGCATTGCCACGTTCCTTGAGATTAAGCGTTTGTAGTTGGAAATAGTGGTAGCTAGACGCAGTGAAAGTTGGGCGTCGTTTCAACTAGCACAGCGGCGTTTCAGTGACCGATACCTTTCGACGTTCTCCAGCCGGGAGTTGGTTGTGCTAGTTTACTAATATAACATAACATAAGTAACAAAACTACTATGGAGTGGGTAATGGAGCTACTTGGAAGTTGTACAACACGTTAATAAGATATGCTAATTAATATTTAGAGATAACAAATTAACAATCATCCAAAGTATTCTGTAAAATGTAATTCTACTCATTCAAAATCTTGAATTACATATGTTTGCTCTTGCTTGAAATGTAAGGTATGGTATAGCATGTAGTTCTACTTTCTAATGTATCTATTAATCTTTCAAGTAATTTTTATGATTCTCAATTCATAGACTTATTAAAGTTTTACCTACATAATCATACTACAGGTTTTTACGCCGAAAGGCGTACACCTATTGACAATGGGCACATATAATATGTTTTTAGTACTTAATCAATTTTGTATGGACAAGATTAAATATTGTTGGAATATTCTTAGTCGTCTAAATAAATCAGTGGTTGTGATTTCAACCACTAACTTCCTCACTATTATAAAGACATCCGTTTACATGTTTATTTTTTTACTTAATCATATTTAAAATTTACTATGATGGCTAAGTGATTGCCACCTCTAAATGATTAACGTTTCATTTTCTAAAGAGCCCAAGTTTACTAGCCACCATTTTTACTCCAACTATTATTTACTGGGCGGGATTTTCCTGCCTCTTACTGCGTCGTCTTTCATTTTCTAAAGAGCCCAAGTTTACTAGCCACGATTTTTACTCCAACTATATTTACTGGGCAGGATTTTCCTACCTCTTACCGCGTCGTCTTACCGCATCGGTTATTTAATGCACAAGGTTCTACGATTATTTAATACTCAGGGCTCGGTTAGACGTTCACCAACCAAGAGTGACTTGTGACTATGCTAGTTATGTATGTCTCTCAATAAATTGTTTTTGTTCTATTTATATTAGTGTTTATGTTCATTTCAAGATTTCATTTCTTGATATTTAATTTTTAATTCCATTTTATTGGTTTTATAATAATTGTTTATGAGAATTTTTACTTACATAACCATGGACTTTTGTGTATGTGCTTCTTAATAGGTCATCTTTGTTGTATTTGTACATGTGCTTATGTTTGCAAGCCTAATACAATTAATGACATAGATTTCATTTCTTCTTATATACTTCTTTTAATTTCTAATGCATTGGTTGCATGGAGGGCTTATTTTGTTCTTGTTTGTGATATTATTTGCACATAAACTAGGATTGTATTATTTAAACAATTTTTTGATATGAAATTTTCTCAACAAAATGTAATTTTGCAAAGCATTTCTATTAGATAACAAAGTTGAGACAAACTTAGACGAAATCTAAAACCATGAATTACAAAAATTTTCTAACTTTATTATACTTTCAATCATGGATTGCTCTCCCTATGTGTGTTTTTAGAAGTCTACGGAAAACAAATTTTGTCACTAATTCTTAAGAATGTTTCCAAATGACCTTAGCTTTACGGTGGTATTGGAAGGTTTATTCTCCTTGGCTTTTGCACATGGTCATTAATCTAGAAGTCTAGGAAAAACAAATTTTGCCACTAATTCTTAAAGATGTTTCAAAATGACCTTGGCTTTATGGTGGTATTGGAAGGTTTATTCTCCTCGGGTTTTACACAGGGTCATTAATGATATATTGAGGTTACATTCTTGTTAAATAAAGTAGCATTTATTAAGTTTGAAACATTGTTGAATAAAGTAACCGTACGCATTTTATGTAAATACTTCTAAGTTATAAAATCTATTAATTTTTTATCCATCCAGAAAATAAAATAAAGAATTGACAAATTATTTGTAATTTAGAGATACCAAGCTCTCTTCTTAAAATATAGTTTTGAGAAATCATCATACAATTTTACTTTTCAATGTTTTGCTTAATAATTATATAAGTGATAATTATATTAATTAGGGTTTTAATGTAACACCTCATTTTTAATCTCTTGAATGAATTGTAATTAATTATAATTAGTAATGGTTATCTCAGCGTGGAGATAACATTGTCATGCTATGGCTTGTAAACAATGTAAATGTATTATTGTGTAATGTAGAATCCAAACAGCTAATTGATGGGTAAAACCTTCAGTACTAGCCATGATAGCACTAGAGAAAAGAGAGAGGGGTTCATTGTGTCAAGAAACCCCAAGCCACTTTGGTGAATTAATGTTTGTAAATAACCTGTAATTCTTTCCCCTTCCTCCAAATCCCAAGGAGCCAATTATTAAATAGTGCAGGGTTGGGTAGTTGGACCAGTACCTCCCACGTAAATGCATGGGAGTAATGGACTAGTACGTCCATGGAAACTTTAAGAGAGAAGAAAATGATGGGTGTACGAGGGGATGTGCAGAGAAGAGAAGCAATGCATAAGTGCGTGCAGAGAGAGAGAGAGAGTCATGGTATGGGCAATGCCTGTGAGGCTGAATGTTTTCCTTGGTGGTATCATGGCTTGGCATGAGGGTGTCCAGAATGCAAAGAGATAAAGCATTTGAGCCTATGGTTGGGTGGAAAGGCCTTCACCCACAGTCATTTTGGATAGCTACAAGTTGTAAACAGATAAGTATTTGCATCTATAAATGTGCATGCATTTTTGATGGATTGAGTACTTGTTTCATGGGCAAGTCTGAGTGCTTGAATAAGGGTGGAACTGTATGAATTGTGCATTTGTTTCACATCTAAATATAATAACTTTGTAATTGTTATGAAGGAAAGTGAATGGTTGTAGGTCTATGTTTTTACTGTGCACATAATAGTATAATTGTTGTATTGGGTTTTCTGTGAAAGGGAACTAGACTTATAAACTAACAAATGAATGCTAAAATTCTAAGATAAATGGATTGTTGTGATATCCTCTTGAAGATTTAATAACTGAACAGTAATGATGGCATGAGGAATGTCATGTCCCCATTTTTGGGTTTCCCCGTTTTGTAGTAGTAGGGACTTTTGTGGCTTGCCAGTGGAGAAAAAGGAGCAAAAAGGGGGTCATTTAATGTCAATTAGTTAGGAGATGTTATGTTTTTAAAGTGACATTAGGGAAATAAAGTAACTTTAGATTAATAAGTTATTTAACCATATTAAATTGACTTTAAGTCTTAAAGTGAAAATTTGAGGGAAAATAAGGGTTATATTTGATTTAGTCAAAAAGGGGAAAATTCTAGAAGTTACATTTGATTTGGTCAAAAAAAAGGGAAAGTTCTAGAAGGCATGGAGAAAGGATAAAATGAGGGGTAGAGCCTCACTTTGGCATTATGATTTGATATCTTATTGGAGTGCTCTTCTAGCCAGTGTTTTCGTTGGGGTTTTGGGAAAACCCTTCCACTATTGATTTGGTTTCGGTGGTGCAATATCTGCCCTGGCTAGACAAGGGGGGAATACATCCAGGATTTCCATTGAAGATAGATAAGAAGGAGGAGGATCCATACGGGTTCTTCATTGGAGCTTCACTTGGGAGTTTATTTTCAGTTGGTGGTAGATCGTCTCACGCATGAGATTGGAAAATATTTTGGAGGAGGCCATACTTAGAATTTGCAGGTGCGAGGAGGGTTTCTGATGAAACCGTGCTATGGGACGACCCCACGGGTTGATCATAGGGTGTCCCTCAAGGCCATCGATGGTTTTCCATATTTGTCACACGAGGCCTCACTAGACGTCCAACCATGTCTCGTGAGGCCCTCTATAATTTAAGATTGCAAACCCAAGTTAGGTATGGGAGGTCATGTTGTTGTAGTGGGTATTCGGGATCATATCGAGACAGTGTCCACAAGGCATGGAGTCAGAGTAGTATACAACTTTGGGAGGTTTTGAAGTCATCGCCAGGTTTCTTCATTTGTTCTGTGTTATTAGATATTGTAGTTGATTGCATCCAGTAGATATATTGTGTTTAGGAGGGTTTAGCGATTGTTGTGACAGTCATTGGTGAACTTTGTATTGTTGTGATTTGGGTTCTCATATCATAATAAATATTCCATGGTTATCCTCTCAATCATTTGTGTAATGGGTGCATGTGATGTGTTTAATAATATTCTTATCTATGAGACATATGCAAATTGTTGTAAGGCATTTCCAGCAAAGTGTTTGAAAAAATTACACAAAGAGAAACAATAATTTGGATAGCAAACATAATATTTCCACCCAACCCTGTTGAGGACATTACAGTGGTATCAGAGCTAGTGATCTTTCCAACCTGTGTGGATAAGAAAAGATGAATACAAAAAGGAATCCATAGCAAAATATCGAAAGGAACTAACATCATTTTTAAAGTATCCAGTGTTGTGGGAGGCATATGCAGAACACACGGCTTACTGCGACGAGTATGAGAAGCTCAATGAGGAGATATAGGGTGTTATGTCATTAGAGGACTACATTTCCATCAAGAAAGGGAACTAGCCTAGAGTTCATACCAAGGCTTCCTTGAAAATCACAGGGCACAAAATGAAGGAAGACAATCAGGAAGGATAGGTGGAGGAGCGTGCATCTAGCCATATTAAGGATGTATGTATAAAGGAAGACCAAACAACATCCTATGATACATCATCAAAACTAACTGATGAGGTTGATGACACTAGTGTGTTGGATGGGTATACCACTGATGAATCAACAAAAGATGAGGATGCAACATCTTATGATGACCATATGTTCCAATTAGTCGATGTCAGGGATCCAACATCTTTCACTATGAATGATGCTTACAATGAAGGTAGTTCGAGCATAATAGTGCCTACATGGGATGAGGATTTAGCACCATATATCATTTATGATGTTGATGATGAGAAGGACATGACTATACCTTCACATGATGATGCGATTAAACAAAGACCTCTAGCAGTGCAATATTTGAAGGATTGATTATTGGTTGAAGAAGAGAAAATTGTGTAGGTGTTGACAAGGGGAGATGGTGCTCATAAGTTTATTGAAGATCTTATGTGGAACACTCAAATAGAGGAGAGACAAAAAGGAGTTGTAGATGGAATCACTAGTGCTCAATTACACATCATCAAAGAAGCACTAGAGCATATGAAAACCAATTTATTGCAATTGTTCATGGATAGGGACCTTACTCTTAAGTTCATGGAAGACAAGGAAAGGGATATTGAGGAGCTTTGTTACCAGCTTAGTGTGGCACACTCTTCATCATCGACAACAGCAAAGAATCCATCACCTTTAGTAGTAGTGACACATGAGGGCATGAGTGGCACTCATAATCTGAGGGAGGAGCCTCTTGTGACGATTCTGCACGAGGAGCATTCAGAGTTGTGGGTATTTGAGAAGAGGTTTGACACATAGGGCTTTGATCGTGCACATGTTTTGCATTGCAGGGATCATGAGTCGTTTCTTTGGCTCAAAGATTATCTACAGAGATAGTAGTTGACCAAATTCCTTTTGGACCAACTAGCAAGGAAGTATATGCACCAATTGATTGGGGGATTGAGTATAAGAAAATTGTGGATACATCACTATGGGATCCAGGTTCAGTTGATATTAGTAGAATAATTTATACAGTGGCATGTCTAGAACAAAGGATGGTACAAGATGATACAACAGTATGCAGGGGTATCCAACAAAATACAGTTGTGTACGATGATGTGCAGTGCATTTTTTGGATGTCTTCCCAGTGGAGACCTCCAAACAGGGATTCCAGACATATGATTGAGTTTAGTTCAACCAAGATCGATGAGTGGATGGACGAGCTTCAGGGGGAGGGATATTCCTCGAAGATTGATCTTCGATTGGGATATCACCAGAACAGGGACAGAGAGCAGGATACTCACAAGATTGCTCTTAGATACTACCTTTAATTCTTGGTCATACCTTTGGGGTTGGCTAACGCACCTGACATTTTCTGGTCTTGCAGAAAGTGGAAGTGGCATCTAGTGTTATCTTTCAATACCAATGGTATATGGAGGGTTCACCTGAGTCAGTTGGGTGAGACATGCAGGATTATACCTATGCCAGAGTCCTTTAGTTTGGTCTAACTGGTCAGAGCACAGGAGGAGATTCAGATTGTATTGGATCAGCTCACAGAGGTTTCATCTAATGGGTTTGTGGATGGTATTATCCACTACGGAGATCACACACATGTAGTCCTTGATTCCACATTTAGGGAGAGGATTGTGAGGGATATGTGTGATTCACCTTTGATAAGGAAGTTTGGGTACTCAGATGAGCATGCGGCACCGTAAGTAGCAGGTCCACTTTCCAAGGAAGTGTTTAGTCTCCATGGGATACTTGAGTACATTGATAATGATTGGGATGGTAGATATTTTGATGTAGATTGGATAGCAGGCACGACGTTGATTCCTAGTGCTTGGTTTCCACCAAATGATGGCATACCATGGACTTGGCTCATGTTGACTCCAGTAGCTACCAGTATAGCACAACAACAACTAGCAAGTATTGGGAGTGGTGGACTTCCAATTTGGTGGTGGGATCTAGGGATTCATCTTAGTGATAAATTGATTCAGATGATGATGACCAACAAAGTCATGACAGTGATCAATCTACTTTATTTTTGGGATGTCAGTAGAGGAGAGGTCGAGACTTACTATATATGGCAAGACAAACTAGAGGATGGCCATGGATTTGCATACTTAGACTTAACTGAGACACCTTTGCAGGGGAGGATTCAAGATAGTGGTTCCAGTCCCTTCAGGGAGTTCAGTTTGGGGTTCCAGGAGAGGATGATGCATACTAGGCACATTGATGTGATGGTGATGATCAGAGTGGCGCATCATTAGCATGGTGGTTTCTTTCTCGGATTAGTTTGGGACCCTGAGAATACATTGTTGGACAATTCAACAACTATTAGAGACGAGAGCATCGCTTTTGATTTTCCAGAATTTACTTTTGGGAGGATTAAGAGTGGTTTCTTGGAGGAGTGATCTTCTAAGGATTTGACCGAGAGTATACATCTTATGATTACTTAGATTAGCACCTTACAGACCAGTGCTATGAGTAGAGGATGCTTCACATAGTAGAGACTATCTTGGGATCTTGGTGACTTTACCACCTACAGGAGTCTTCTATTCACATGGAGGGGTTTGGAAGGCGATGTGTTAGGATATTGTCTGGATGATTCTTGGATGATTGCAGCAAGTCGGGAGTGTTGGAGTATTAGGGATTTTCCCTTTGATACTTGGAGACTAGGTGTCTTCAGTGCCCTATCAGTTTGTATCCACATAGAATTCTTCTGGATATCTGATTTTAGAGTTGGTATGGTTGACATCTTCATTCCCTTGTCATTATTAGATCATATTCATTTTAGAAGATACATGAGCAGACATGTCGAGGTTTATATGTTATGGTTGGGATGACTCTATTTTATGTTGCCCAACATTGAGTCAATAGCTGAGGTATATTGGTCGGATATGGTCCTTGATAGTGGATGTGATCCTTTGAGGCATTACATCTTGTGGATGCAGAGTGGGAACGATTCTTAGATGACTATGATTAGAGTGGTGCAGCATCAACATGGTTGTTCCTTTTTTAGGATAGCTTGGGACCCCGAGATTTTAGTAGGAGACAGTCTGATAGTTGACATGGAGGTGAGAGCCAGTTTTTTCCTTCATGAGATTGGTTCTCTAGCAGAGCGATTCCTTGGTGGTTTGATTAAGTTGTTTCAACAAGTAGTGGCCTTACTTTTTGGCGGTGTTCAGGAGGCCTCTTATGCCAGTACATTACTGGACCACTCCTTGAGCAGAGGATGCTTCACATGTTACATGGTGGTTTGGGATCCTAATATCATTTTTCAGTTTCAGTCTGGATCAATCGATGGAGCATCAGGTCATGATGGAATTTATTGAGGACAAGTACTCGTTGAGAAGGGAGGACTTGTCATGTCCCCATTTTTGGGTTTCCCCGTTTTGTAGTAGTAGCCCGACTTTTGTGGCTTGCCAATGGAGAAAAATGAGTTAAAAGGGGGTCATTTAATGTCACTTAGTTAGGAGATGTTATGTTTTTAAAGTAACATTATGGAAATAAAGTAACTTTAGATTAATAAGTTACTTAACCATATTAAAGTGACTTTAAATATTAAAGTGAGAAGTGGAGGGAAAATAAGGGTTATATTTGATTTAGTCAAAATGGAGAAAATTCTAGAAGTTACATTTGATTTGGTCAAAAAAAGGGAAAGTTCTAGAAGGCACAGAGAAAGGATAAAAGGAGGGGTAGAGTATCACTTTGGAATTATGATTTGATATCTTATTGGAGTGATATTGTAGCCATCATTTTCATTGGGATTTTGTGAAAAAACCTTCCACTATTGGTTTGGTTTCGGTGGTGCAATATCCACCCTAGCTTGATCCAAATTGTATGAGCAGAACGAAATGAACACAGATTATTATTATTATTGACACAGAGACACAATGAAAAATAACAGAGATACAATAAAACTGTATTCTATTCAATAAAGAAATATGTTGAAACTGTAAAATGCAGACTGAAAACAAACTTGTTATAATGGTGGTGACTTATCTCTGAGAAGAGATGTGACGGTTATGCTCATTCGCAAGAATATGATTACAATGAGGCTCTAAGATCATTTTTAAAATAGGCATGAATGTCAAAACCATAGACATCCAAAAACGTAACCCTAGGAGATGAAGCGCCAAAAGTCGTGTGGGCCCCGTTGGGGTAAGTTGGTACATCAACTTCCTGAGGTCATACCTTTTGCATACGAACTTCGTTTTAGGTGCAAGATAGCTCGTTGGAAAGGTCTTTCTGAGGACTACACATTATGCCATCAAACTCTAACTTCATCTACATGTTGACTGTGACGATCCCTAAAAACATTGTTTAGGGCCTCAAAACGGCCCCAGAAGTTCATGACCCGAAAACTAGGAAAAAAACTGCCAAACTGAAAAACTACCAAGATGAGTCAATTGGAATAGATTGGTAGCCATTGATATCCACCTAGATAAATCCTCCCTCCTTAGGAAGAAATGGTCTCCATTGCATTGAGTTCCCCCATCAAATGAGAAAATTTATGTTGAATTTGGCCCCGCATGAACCACTTGCCTTGGTACAGGAGTTGCCCTTCTTTGACAACCTGAAAAATTTGGATCCTCTACTGGAGAGTGCCCTTGACCTGTGTGTCCACGATCTTATCAGTGGATGCTTGTTCCATTCATTCAGGTTTGAGCTATGTTGGTGTCAATTGTTATGTTATCTCATAGGTGTCCAATAATGGTGGACAATATGGTCGAAGGAGATCCACATTGAACATTGGATGCAAGCCAAGGAAGGGGGGATTGTTGAGATCAAAAGCATTGTCACCCATGACCTTGGTATTGGTGTAAGGTCCATAGCAGAGTAGATGAAGCTTGTGATGGGGCCCTGTAAGGAGTTCTTTCTGCAAGTGCAACCAAACTTTGTCTCCCACCTGAAACTTATGTGGCACCCGATGTTGTTCATGTCACTGCTTGTACTTGGCATTGGACTTCTATAAAATATCCTGAACATGGTGGTGGATGTGTTGGATCTGCTCAATGAACCTAGTGGATTTGTCAACTTCAGACAAAGCATGGGATGAGTATGCCTAAGTGGTCGCAAGGGGTAGTGCAACATCCATGGGACCCAATGGTTGAAATCCCAACCCCACCTTAAAGGGGTTGTGGCTGGTTGAGCTATGTATGGATCTGTTGTAGCTATGTTGAACATAGGGGAGACTCTCATCCTATGTGTGAGGGTGCTTGGACTTGTACATGCATAGGATATGCACGATCATCTAGTTGACGACCTCGGTTTGGCCATCCGTCTAGGGGTAGAAGGCAATGGATTTGGTGAGCCTGGTGTCCAATAGTGACCAGAGGCTTGAAAAGAATGTGTTGAGGAACCGACTATCCTGATATGAGATAATGGTTTGTGGTATCCCAAAATGTACCCACACTCGTTCAAAGAAGAGCTTGGTAGTGGCCTCCATTGTGATGCTCTTCTTGTAAGCAACCATAATCGCCATCTTGGAAAAGCGACCAACAACCACAAAAGCACAGTCATTTCCCCACTTGGTGGATGGAAGGTCTGACATGTAGTCCATTGAGATGGACTCCCATGGCTCGTCAGGAGTTGGCAGAGGTGTGTGCAGGCCTTGTTTCTTAGTGCTCGGTTTGAAAATAGTGCAGGTAGTGCAGGACTTGATATACTTGTTGACATCTTGTCAAAGTTTAGACCAATAGAAATGTTGGTGCAGCACTGCCACTATCTTTTCTATGTCAAAGTGTTCTGCCACCTGATTCTAGTGGGCTTCCCAAAACATATTCGCTCACTCGCTTGATGAAATGAAGAGATGGCCCATATAGCACAACAGTCCATCCTGAATATGGAAATTAGTGACATTTGTGTTTGCGCCCAACATCTGGTAGGTGGTGGTGAAGTCAGGATATTTCTCATAGAGTTGGGGCCATCCAGATATCTTGTGGTCGCAAGAGTCTAGCACCCTGGTGAGTGTTGTGACTGGAGGTTGGCTGAGGAAATCAACGATGTGGTTGGCACTTCCTCTCTTCTACTTGATGTTGAGGTGCAACTATTGCAAGTATGTGGACCACTTCTGATGGCGGTCATTCTGCAATTTTCCTTATGTCTACATGAAATGCAACGACTTATTATCAGTGTGGATGGTTGTCTCCTTCCTGAGAATGTAATGCCTCCACTGGAGGTAGGCTTTCACAATGGAGTACATTTATTTGTCATAAGTAGGGTACTTACGGATGGAATTTGATAGTGTCTCACTATGATAGGCCACAAGGTGGTCGTGCTGAGTGAGAACTGCACACACATCATAGTCTGAAGCATATATCTCGATCTCAAAGGATTGTTGCAGGTTGGGTAATGAAAGAACTAAGGTTGAGCACAAGAATTGCTTCAAATCATCGAATGCTTGTTGTTGGGACAGGCCCCACACAAACTTTTCCTTACCATCACCCCTTGTTACTTGGTTGAGGGCCCATGCAATATGGGAGAATCCCAACACGAACCTGTGATAGAAATTGTCAAGGCCTACGAAGCTCTGGAGCTCCATGAGCGTGGTTGGGGTTGGCCAGTCACAGATGACCTGGATCTTGGATGGATCCACATGCACACCATGATCATCAACAATGTATTCTAGGTATTGGACCTTGTCCATGTCAAATGAGCATTTTTCCAAGTTGGCATATAGCTTGTGATACCATAGAGTGTGCAGAACCTATTGAATATGCTACAAGTGTTCCACCCAAGTCTTGTTGTTGATGAGGATGTAATCCAGATACAACACTAAAAAATAATTGGTGAAAGGCATCATCCATCATCCTCATGAAAGTTGTTGGGGCATTTTTCAAACCAAAGGGCATGACCAACCATTCAAAAACATCTTCTTTTGACATGAAGGCAATCTTCCATACATCTGTTTGCTCTATTTGGACCTGATGGTAGCCAAAATTCAAATCAATCTTAATAAATTATTTGACCCCCTTAACTAGATCAAAGAGATCATTGATTCAGAGAATCGGGTACCGATTCTTGATCATGATTTTATTTAGGGTCTAGTAATCAATGCAGAGTCGCCAAGTCCCATCTTTCTTCTGCACAAGCATGATTAGGCTTCCACAAGGTGATGAGTTTGGTCGGATGTGCCCATTTTGGAGCATTTCTTGGATCTGATGCTTGATCTCCTCATTTTCTAATAGAGAGTGACGATAGACTGGATCATTGGGTAGCGGTGTGTCGGGGGTAACATCGATGGAATACTTGACTAGACAGTGCAAAGGTAGCCTAGTAGGTGAGGAGAAGATGTCTTTGTATTCTTACATGACCTTATCCACTTGCTTTTGTTGCGTGGAGAGGTCGGCCGCGGAGGCCATGGATGTGGCTGCAATATTTCGCTCACTCTGAGAGTGAATCACAAAGAAGACAAACTTCTGAGACTGAGATATGACCTTCTTGCATTTCTTGGAAGAGATCAAGGAAATGGCACTAGGTGGGACTACCTCGGGTATCCTATACAATTTCCTATCCAAAGTAATAAAAACACTATGAGGCCTAGACTCATATAGAGCAAGACATTTTCATAAATAAGGTTGTCCCAAAAGAACATCACAAACTTCAAGGGGAGCAACATCACACAATACCTCATCTTTGAAGGGCTTGATGTCATAGGACAGATGACATTGTTGGCTAACACAAAGATCGCTTCCTTTGTGAAGCCATCCAATGCTGTAGGGTTGTGGGTGTGGTGTTGTCACAAGGCCAGTCGCTTGATGACCTCTACTGAGATGAGGTTCTTCTAGCTAC
The DNA here is from genome assembly GCA_010110895.2 of Picea sitchensis. Classification (NCBI taxonomy): domain Eukaryota; kingdom Viridiplantae; phylum Streptophyta; class Pinopsida; order Pinales; family Pinaceae; genus Picea; species Picea sitchensis. Next base: position 20,442 of record SNQJ01S0120363.1, on the reverse strand, counting down.
CTCTATCAATGATGAAGTGTAGTGGGGTGCCTTTCATCCACACCTCTGAATGAAATAGGTGCTCGCCTTCCTCTGACTCATCGGGTTCATCGGGCTGGATCTTGCTGGTAGAAATGATGGCACTAGGTTCCACATCAATGATCTGTATCCCCTTTCTGGTTCTAAGTCAGAGTCACAACCTGCATCTGATTCAGAGGCTTTCACCTCAGCCACCAATGATTTCTTTGAGTGGCAATCAATAGTGTTATGCCAGGGGCTCTTATGGAAGCCGCACCACTTCACGGTATCTTTCTTCATCTTTCCATTGTCCTTCTTTGTTTGTGGCTTAGAATGGTTGTCTTGAGGCTATCCATCTTTGCTCTGCCCTTTGTTCTGCAAGTTGGGGCTTCCCTTGCCCTGATTCTGCTGTGAGGAGTTCTCAGACCCAAACCGTTGTGTCTTTTGTTTAAGCTTCTACTCGATTTTGAGGGAATATCGATAATCCACGACCAAGGACGAGATGCCCAAAAACTCCATTTCTACCTGGATGTTTATGCAGACCACCGCAGTACTTGAGAACCATATGTCACTCAGAATCTTTGATACCCAGCTTGGTGCGCAAGGTATGGAAGATATTTGTGAACTCTAGCACTGCTTGGTCCCTTTCATGTCGTAGTGTGTATACAAGTCGTCATAACTTCCAACATGGTAGTATTGTTCATTAATAGCATCCATGAAGGAATCTCAGGTGAGTTTTATTATAAATAATGAGGGTTCCTCTATTGCCTTTTTCTCACAGAAAGTATCCCACCAATCTTTGACATGGGGGACAACTTTGAGGAGCGCAAAAGTAATATTTTTTCTATTTGAAAAGTTATGGATAGAAAAGTACCCTTCTAGAAGATTCAACCATTTGTCTACAACATCTGTGTCTATCTCACCTTCAAATATAGGAATATCAAAGTTGATTTGTACCTTGAATGGGGTGTCGCCTCCGCTCGAGGAAGATGTGTCGCATGTTGATAGTCGTTGAAGGATTTGCACAAAATTATCCATCATCTCGTTCCTCAATTGCTTAAGGGCTTCTGCGAGCAACAATTTGAAAGGATCTCTCGTCTCGTCATCTTTCTTTTCTCCTGCCATGGAAGGTCTCTTGGGCGTGCGGTAACTCTTGTCCTCAAGAGAAATAAGGTCAAGACCCAACTCTTTATACCTTGACCTCATCAGGGACATGCACTAAGAACGACAAGGAGCAAACCGCTCTGATACCACTGATCCAAATTTTATGAGCAGAATGAAATGGACACAGATTATTATTATTATTAATGCATAAACACAATGAACAATAACAGATATATAGTGAAACTAGCTTCTATTCAATAAAGAAATATGTTGAACTGCAAAATGCAGACTAAAAACAAGCTTTCTAGGATGGTGGTGGCTTATCTCAGAGAAGAGATGTGACGATTGCGCTCATTCGCAAGAAGATAAGTACAATGAGGCTTTGAAAGCCTTTTTAGATATTGTAGCTATTGTAGCTATTGTTCTTTGTTAGTAGATATTGTAGTTGCTTGCAGCCAGTAGATTTGTTGTGTTAATGAGGGTTTAGCAGTTGTTGTGACATCCATTAGTGAACTTTGTATTGTTGTGATTTGGATTCTCGTATCATAATAAAGATGCCATGGTTATCTTCTCAATTTTTTTTGTAATGGGTGCATGTTATGTGTTTAAAAACATTCCTATCTATGAGACATATGCAAACTGTTGTAAGGCATTTCCAACAAAGTGTTTTACAAAAATTACACAAAGAGAAACAATAATTTCGACAACGGACATAATATTCCCACCCAACCATGTTGGGGAAATTACAAGGAAAGCCAACGCAGGCTTGTAACCCTGAGTTTTCCCCGTCCATTTTAAAATGGAAAGTTTAGAGGGTCTCAATCCTTGTTGGGTGTCTGGGTAGCAGGTTTTCTCTTGCTGGAAAATAGGTTAAAATCCATGGGAGTAAAGTTGAAAACTCTATGGGAAGACACTAGAAAGGACTGCGTAAACCTGAAGAGAACAACAGTCGTCAAATCCGAGAGGAGGATATCCCCTATTTGTCTGATTGTTGCCAAGGAGTTAGGAACCAGAGGTGGATCCCCCGGTTAACTGAGTCACCAGATAACTGGAGCACCAGAAGGCCTGCATCGAAGGACTTAATATATATATCCTGGTACTGGTGAGGCAAGTTCCCAACACCCAATTCCACCCCTTTTACGCTTATAAATGAAGGAGATCGAGGATGACATCATAATTATATGTCATGCCATCATGGTGGCCAAAATGTCACGTATGACGACACTTGTCGATATTTAACACATGTGGATCAAGTGTGGGCCCATCTAGGTGTAAAACCTTTGAATGGGTGCTTTAAATCCTAGTCGTTGGATCAAAGGGATGAGAGATCTCGATCATTGATCTTTCTTGATAAGCTCAGGAGGGAGGCTAGTTCCCCAGGGTAACTGGACTTCTAGACCCTCGGAGTTCTCAAAGCCTTATTTTCTTATGTCTTTGCCCCGATTTCTCAGTGTCTAGTTGGACATGGTTTCGGGAAGGGTTCTAACCCTTATCCCTTGCAATTGTATGAGCAGGTGGACATAGGGGACACGTGTCAATGATGTCGGACTAACATGGAAAAGCAATTAAGAAGAGGACATGTGTCAACACCTGAGTGGGTAGGAGCCATGTGCCCTATGATGACATGTAGTGCCACGTCAGTCCACGTGTCACATTGTGGTTGGTCCACATGTTGTGAAACATAATGTGCCATGTGTTAAGGTTTATCTGAGGTCCATCGTAGAGATTCATACGAGTACTAAGGATTTGATGACGTCGGCAGCCATGTGTTGTTCCATGTCATTGTGTCGCATCAGCATAAGTGTTTGGTTTGGGTACGGGGTTTCATACCAAATGACATGGCATGGCATGACCATGTGTCAGTGGCGTCAACTAGATCATTGGATCAGGCATTCGAAGGTTGAGTGCTAGTGGAATATCCGGGGCCCGGTGCTCGGTGAGCTCAGTACCTGGTGAACCCGAAGCCCAATCAGGTAAGACACCTCATGGAATGTGGTGTCTGATAGGTTGAGGTGTCGGTGGGTGTGCGGTCTCGGTTGGGGTGTGGTCCCGGGGACTGGTCCACTAGGATAGCCTTAGTTAGTGTCAAGTGTGGGGGATCCACGAACTCTCAGTGCCTGGTGAAGTACATAAACCCTCCAAGACCATCATCGGTTGTACACATGTCATGACACGTCAGCGCCTAGGTAATGCCACGAAGGATGGTATGGGCGGTGAAGGTCCATGTGGGTGCCACATGGACTTAAGGTGGTGTTAG
>SNQJ01S0120362.1:1759-20959 GCA_010110895.2 Picea sitchensis | reverse complement strand
CTTGCGAGTAACCTTCATAGGAATGAAATGGGCAAATTTAGTAAGCTTGTCCACCACCACCATGATAGCATCATGTTCCTTGCTTGTTTTAGGCAATTTGGTGATGAAATCCATTGTCACCACTTCCCACTTCCACTTAGGAATGGGCAATGTCTACAACAACCCAGCTCGGTGTCTATGCTCAGCCTCGACCTTTGGATGCTCCAAACATTTGGCAATGTACTCAACAATATACTTTTTCATGCCTGGCCAATAATATTGGCTCTTGACTGCTGCAATTGTTTTATGATATCATGGGTGTCCAACATAAGGTACATTGTGCATCTCTTTCAAAATTGTACTCCTCAATTTATGAGAATTGGGTACATAAATTATGTTCTTATACAAGATAATTACATCACTTCCCAATTCATAATTTTCAACTTTTTGTTGCATTTTACCTTGCTATAATTTTGTTACCAATTCCATGTACTACAAATCTACTTTTTTAGCCTCATAAATTCTACCTTTAAGATCATTTTAATACATGATAATGGTTTTAACATGCATTTCATGCACTCTCCTACTGAGTGCATCAACCACTTTGTTCTCTTTTCCTTTGATGTACTTAATATCAAAGTCATACTCACACAGGAATTCCAACCATTTGCTCTGCCTGGAATACAAAGTTGGTCGATCAAACAAATATTTCAGACCATTATGGTATGTCCTCAACTCAAACCTCTTTCCCATGAGGTAGTCCCTCCACTTCTGCAAGGCATGCACTATGGCTGCCATCTCTAAATCATGAGTGGCAGATATCCTTTCATGCTCTTTCAATTTCCTGGATTCAAAACATATCACAAACCCATTTTGAATGAGGACTCCACCAAGTCCTTCTTTGCATGCATTTCTGAAAACCAAGAAATATTCATTTGGATATGTAATTCTCAGAATTGAAGCATTGGTTAACAACTGCTTCAATTTTTGGAAGCTCTTTTCACATTTTATTGTCCATTGAAACTTCACCCCCTTCCTTTGCAAGGAAGTGATTGGGTGAGAAGTTCTTGAAAACCCTACAATGAATCTTTTGTGGTATCCAGATAGAGCGATGAAGGATCTCACTTCTGACACATTCTTAGGTGTTTTTCACCCTTTAATGGCCTCAATCATTTCAGGATCCAATTCTATCCCTTCTTCAGATATGATATGCCCCAAATAGTGAATTCAATTATGATAAAATGAGCACATGCTCAATTTGGCATACAACTGGTGTTGTCTTAACACTTGCAACACCATCCCCAAATGATGCTCATGTTATTATTCTAAGTTGGAATAGAAAAGAATGTCATCCAAAAAGACAATGATAAACTTGTCTAAATATTCCCGGAAAACACCATTCATTAAGCACATGAAAACAATTGGTGCATTTGATAACCCAAATGGCACCACTGTGAACTCATAATGACCATAGCTTGTCCTGAAGGAGGTATTTTTGATGTCTTCATGTCTGATCCTTACGTGATGATATCCTTACCTGAGATCAATCTTTGAGAATATCCTTGCATCCTTTAATTGATCAAAGAGATCATCGATCCTTGGAAAAGGATACTTGTTCTTTATAGTCACTTTGTTCAATTGTCTGGAGTCAATGCACAATATAAATTTCCCATATTTCTTCTTCACAAACAAGACTGGGGCACTCCAAGGTGACACATTTGGGCATATATACCCCTTCTTCAGAAGATCTTCGAGCTGCACTTGCAACTCCTTCAGCTCTAGTGTACTAATTATTTAGGGAGTCTTTGATACTGGAGCTGCTCCAGGCATCAAATTTTTAAAGAAATTAATATGTCTCTTTGAGGCTAGTCCTGTTATCTCCTTGAACACATCCTCAAAATATTTCAGGACTACACGATCCTCCAGATTTTGCACCTTATCCTTATGTGCTTCCTCCATATCAGTTGCAAATATTTGGAAACGCTTCCTGTAACACTTCTTCATATGTATTGTTGATATCTCTTGGGAAGTAATTGACCTAGGAACTCCTTGTATTGTTTTTGGGTTCCCTTCTTCATTCAAGCAAGTGAATTCCTATTTATAAGATTATAATATGACATGGTGTTGGTCCAACCAATCCGTACCGATTAGGCATTCATATGAATCCAATGGAATGATGTTCAAATTTGACTTGGTACTTATCCCTTTCATGTCCACTGGACATGATTTAAACAACTCAACACCTTTTCTCTTTACTCCTATAGCCAGTTGTACCAGCCAATATTTTCCATGCTTGATTCTTGGAAAATGCTATCTTTCCACTACCTTAGGATCTATATAGCTATGAATGTCTCATGAATGTATTAAAATAGTAAAGGCATGGTTATTAATCATACCTTCTACTTCAATCATGTGTGATTGAAACTCTACTTGCTTGTTGTCTAGGGATGCATAGATCCTAGGTACACTTATGTCCATGTCCTGCACTCTTTCAACTTGTTGTACATTGTGGAAAAATCTCACTTTGTCACTTTTGTGAGGAAAATATCTATAATTATGGTCTCCTTTACATCCCCAACATTTAATGGGTGTATTCCTTAGCCTTTTCCCACCTACCTTAGCCATTTTGTGCTCTCTAAAATATGGTCGTTCTTGAGGAATGCTTCTAAAAAATGGTGGCTTGTTCCCCTTCTGCCTCGGATCCATATTAAACTTATTCTTGTCTTCCCAAGCTCTTTGGAAAGTATGCTTTCATTTATGCTGATCATATAAGAACTTTTCTCTCCTTATGGTTTCCTCCAAAGTCTCGGTATCATCATATTGAATATTTTCACTGATGAAATATGGCAACCCACTCAAATATCTTTGAATATGTATTGTCTCATCGTTGATGAAGGATACATATTTCAACAGTTCTAAAATATCCTTTCATACTCATCAATGGTCATGCTTCCCAGTTTGAGTTCAAATAACTCTTTCATCTTTTTGTCATAATACCTCTTGGTCATGTATTTCTTCTCAAAATGCTTCTTGAATTTCTTCCAAGTCACATTTTTCTCTATGATGTGTTGCACTTGCACAAGATGATCCCATGACATGGATGCCTTTCCTTTTAACTTATAGATATAAATTGTTACCTCTGCATGAGAAGAGTAGTTATGCAATTGGAAGTACTTCCTCACACCTAGCATCAATGTCTCAACATCTTCATCCTTCTTTTGTTCTCCATTAAAAGTAGGAGGTTTTATATTGTTCATTTCTCCTTTTAATTCATCCACCCTAGACCTCTTATGCTTCCTAATAGGGGATGGACTTGAGCTGCTATGTGCTCTCCTATAGGAATGCCTTTGGGAGTGATGGTGATGTCTACTACCACTCCTTGATATTTGCTTCCCCCCAGGGGTCCTGTGGCTTCCTGATTTGCTAAAGCCACTCTTCTTATCCAAATTCTTTTCAATTTTGTCCAATATTTTCATTAACTTCATATTGAAGTCTTCTTGTTGCTCCTTGGACTTCATAATCCTTTCATTATCAGCCTTCTGGGTCTGGACATTTGTATGCAACTTTCCAAGGGATTGACTATTCAAATCCAATTTATGGGTGCACATTTATTTTTTATTGTTCAAGACCTTTCCAATGCCCACTTCCATGTTCAATTCTGAGTTTTGAGCAAGAAGTTATGGATACTTGAACAAATTTATTTTCATTGATGCAATATTATACATGGATTCTTCCAACTCAGAGTCAAATTGGCTCTTGGATCTATGTTGGATCACTTCTTCAATTTTACATGCCTTCCTTACTTATTTAGGTGTAGGTATGTACAATCAAGAACCTCACGAGATCTTTCTCTAATCCATTTCGTGTTCTTAAAACAAAATTTTGGGTGCTAGCCCCTTTTCTTTGGCCCCCAAATTCATGTCACCAAGGTATGTGACCAAGCGCTAGGATGATAGGAACTTATATGGAAATTCGGTGCTTCAGAGCTTCTGTATTTGAAGAATTTGGCAACTCCAAACTTTGAAATCCCCTGGAGCACCAAATTGGCGAACTCGCGAAGGACGGTGGATCAACAGTCCAAGGCTTCCCAGCATCCAACGACTGAGATTTAATATAGGACTCAGGGCTTTGGGGCTTTCCAAACAACTTCTTCATAAATCTCCTGGAGTTTTGAATTACCGGAGATCCTCTCCTTCCTCCATGTATCATCTCCTGATCAACGGTCAGGATTAACTCTGGCCTCCGAGAGTTCTTGATTCAATCAAACAGTAACACAATTCCTTTGGAGTACCAAGTCTATAGACCATGAGATCTATTGTCACGTGTCCTCTGTGACTAATGATCGAGATTAACTCCATCCTTTGGGAGTTCTCAACTCAATACAATTGCAACACAATTCCCCCAGAGTACCATGTCTCTAGACCATGGGATCTATTGTCGCGTCTCCTCTCTCGATAAACGGTGAGGATTTACTTCACTCTTCAGATATTCAAGAGTCTTCACACTTAACATATCTTGACCAAGTTCCTCCAAAGTGACAAGACTCCAGACTGCAGGATCTGGTGCCATGTGGTAGAACACTAGAAGTAGAAACATGTCCCAATCTAAGGGATGACACATGTCAATTTCTAACGGGAATAAATCAGTCTTTTCAAAGCACAAAACCAACTAACACATGGCACGCATCATGTGTACCCATGTCACCCCAGGTGACATCATCAAGCCATGTCACTTTGGTGCTTCGTGACTTTGTAACTTCGTGACTCTAGGATTTCGAAGATCCAGGAGTTCTTCCAACAGTTTCTCCCGAATGCCAAATCGTCGAACTTCTTAACCTCCCGGGGTCCACGTAGTATAGTTGTCATCTATCAAGTTGGTGACACATGGCCCCATTGTCGAGTGACACATGTCAGATCCCAATCAGTACTAAGGGTCTGTCAAAAGTAAAAAAACAAGTGACACAAGGCAGAATTAGGGTAGATGCATGTCACCGTAGGTGACGTCATCATGCCACGTCATTTTTTTTTCTTCGGGACTTCGAAGATTTTTTTTTCCTCATCGACACTTTTTCAAAATTGTTGAACTGTCAACTTTCGAAAAAAAAATTCCTGTACCTTTGGGACTTCAACGATTTCTTATCATTGACACTTTTTCAAAACTATCGAACTGTCGAATAGGTCCACGTCACCCCCAGTGCCATCATCATGTCACGTCACTTCGACAAACCAATTCTTTGGGGATTTATTCTCATCGACACTTTTTCAAAACTTTGAACTGTCGAAATACTGACTGTCGAACAAATGATTCTTGTAGCTTCGGGACTTTGATGATTTCTTATCATCGACACTTTTTCAAAAACCTTGAATTATCGAACTACTGAAAAGGTCCACGTCACCCTCAGTGACGTCATCATGTCAGGTCACTTTGACGAACTACGAATTCAAGTATTTCTTCTCATCAACACTTTTTCAAAACTGTCGAACTGCCAACTACCGAACAATCACTTCCCATAGCATTGAGACTTTGACAATTTATTCACTGCCTAGTCTCCAACGTATTTATCCAAACACTGAACCGTTGAAACAATTGGGGAAATCAAATGACCCTCCTCCTCCCAAATGATCTACGACTGAGAATCACTCTGGGACTTCGAAGGATTTCCCTGCTGAAACATTGCACAACCCTCGGACTACTGCAACTCTTGATCCAATGGTTGTGAGGGATCTGTCTTCTTCTGAATAGATCCTACGAACCGATTTACACTTTGTGGTCCGACCATGGTTGCAGTAGTTTATCAAACTGATATACCTCATGATCTTTAAAAATCACTTATATAGCCCAATTCAGGCTCAGTGTCGAATGTAGGCTCTCATACCATATTGTAAGATACCTAGACACCCAGGTTGGGTCATGCGACTTAAAACATTTCATGCTCTGATACCATATTGTCACATACCCAGCCACCGAGGATGTGTCATGCCACTTGAAACTTTCATTCTATGATACCAATTTGTAACATACCCAGCCATCCCAGGGCCAGACATGGTACCATAAAACATCATCTACTTTGTTTTCAAGATCTGATATGCATATATATATATATATATATATATATATATATATATATATATATATATATATAATAGAAACTTTAAAAATATACACGATACGTTCATACACATGTTAAATGCGGTGACAATAAACACATACGTATAACACATGCAATTATGATAAAGGTCAGTCATGTACTTAAACCTGTGTAAAATTAACATAGAATTGGTACTTATCTTTGAAACTGTGGTAATTCTACCAACCAGTTGCAGGCCTTCCACAAACCTCCATCCTTAGATTACGTTTCTCAAACTCTGAATTGGGACACCCTCAAGATGGGACTAAAATCCACCCAGGGGTAAAGGAAATCTAGGCTAGGATGAGACTATGGAAATTTGCACAATGAAATAGGAAGGATTCCTCCTAAGAACCTACTTATGCCCACTACTCATAGACTCTCATTCCCCACATGCTTGTCCCACCTGGGAATATATACACCTTCATGGTTCAGTCCTGTGGTTGCTCCACTTCCTTCGAGGGGCTTTAACGTAGGTGGGATCAATGAATTCATAGAGATTTGTGGTAGAGATTGCTACACTCCCTTTAAGAGAATCTTCCCCCAACAATGTATCTCACGGAGAGATGATCACAGGCCGAACCACTTTCTTCTTCAATCCATGAGCCTAAAAACCATCTTTAGACCCCCTTCTCATCGAGAGACTACACAACCTCCAGTCTAGGATCATTAGATCCTTGAGTGAATCGACTCTTCCGAGGTCCCTAGTTTGAACTGATTCAATTTTCACAGGTGCCTCTTTCTCCAAAGTGCAAGTTCTATCAGAACCGCAAAGAAGAATTTATTAGGTTGATGGGTTTGTTCACAAATACCAAAAACATCTATGATATCTAAAGGACATTCATTCCTAGGATGCCTTTTGGTGCATCTAGGGAAAAACATAGCTAATCCCTTTTTTCTTCCTCATGTTTCTAACTGTGATGCACCAAGTTATCCATTTGCATGAATGAGGGTGAAAATTATTAGTTTTCATATCTTCTAATAATCCTACTATCTCATTTTTATATGGTTAGGTTGGAATATTGAGATACCATCCATTTACCATTTGTATCTTTCTTCCTTGAGGATATAAAATTATTCTTAAACATTTCCTTGATATCATCATAATCCATATGGTAGTTATCTCCGTTTGATAAGAGATTCAGTGTTTCTATGGGATCTTCTTTTACTCCTTTGAGTAAAACAAGCTTGTGTGAATCCAGAGTGCAGTTATGATATCTTTTATATATTAGTTGAAACCTCTCTTCAAATTCTTCTAAATATTCATTAGTTCCTTGAGTTATTATGAAGATCCCATCTCTTGCATCTCTTTCTCTGCAATGAATGCATTAAAGAGTTTTCATCATTTGGTTAGGGTGGTGATGTTGTTTCCTTACAGGCTCATGAACCATCTTTGAGTTGAATCCTTCCATAATTAGAGGGAAAAGTTTGATGCTTTCATATGTAGTATAATCATATAATCTCTGTCTCTTCTAAACTCAAACAAGAAGGTGTCATGATCTTTTGAAATAACACCATGGAAATAGAGTAAAGTGAGAAGAGTTAATATTTTCATTTTAGTTCCTCCATTGGTTTTCCATTATAGGAAACTTAAAATTCTACCACCTTCACCCGATATAATGAACAAGGATGGAGATTGACCTTCTTTCGAGAGATTCTCAAATTCTCTAGATTCTCTTTCCAAGAAAATTTTAAGTGTCTCATAACCAACTTCTATATTACTTGGACTTGTTTTGGGGGTGGGGGTTTGGGTAAAAAATTAGCTTTTCTTATATCTGGGTGGAGTCAATCATGAACATGAAGGAAATGAAGCTATTTTTTTTTCATATAATTCTAAAATGTAAGAATGTGACAAGGGTTATAAATACTGCTTCAGTTCACTTCGGATTTTACACCACAAAAATTTTATAGTGAGGTTGGCCTTGTGTCTTACCATTCCTACTCTTGCAAGTCACTAATAAATAAATAAGAGTAAAAGATGTGCAATATTTAAGAATCTCTCCGGCAACAATGCCAAAAAACGTGGGCCTTGGAATTAAAACAATAGTTCTATGGACTCCTTATATTTTTACTTAAGTTGTCTATTTCGGGGCTAGTAAAAATTTAGAGGTGATGTGCAAAGTTTATGCAAAGTGCACTAACAACCGCCTAGGTATGAAACTAGTCAATGGGTTTCAATGCATGAAATCCAGATTGTAACTTATTAGAGGAAATCGTAATTGCATAAAAATTTAAGCTACTTGTATGAATGGAACACACCAAATGAAAGAGAAGCTAATCTATATGCAGGAAATAACTTTATTCTAATTGCATGAAAGGAAATACATTAAGTTGTAAGAAGAAAGGAACTTTGGATAATTATAACTTCATATTTATTAGCTAGACTTCCTTCCTTCGGAAAGTACTGAACATAGTTGTTGATTTCGTTGAGCACACATGCCTCACTTGTGATCTAAGAACTTACACACTGCATAAATATCTAACTCAAGGAAAAATAAAGAGGAATGTAGACCATCAAGTAATGTAAACCATCAAATCCAAAAAGGAAAGAGCAAATTCAATCAATAATTAATTTGATTTTTTCAATTAAATGAAACCTATCAGGAGAATTATATGTACCTTGTTGCATATTGGAACACGATCCTATAAAATTTTAATGCTCCTTATTTTCTCTCCTCAAGACAACATTTAGAACATGTTAATGGCTGACAATATATTGTATATATATTCAACTCAACCATGAGTACTATCTCATATTTTATTTTTTATTGTGGGGCTATAAGTGGTATGACCCTTTGTGGAAGGGGAGAATGATCATGGCAATATTCTAGTCCACAATGTTGCAGACATCCTCATGCCTTGAAAGCAACCACTATTTGGTCTTATTGAGATTGGCTTCTATTCTAGAAGGGTTCATATTTTTCATGCTTGGAGTTCTCAAATGGATTTATGGAGTAGAGTGATCTTGAGAAACATCCATCATCCATCCATGTAGCTATGTCTTCTAGAATTGAGTAGGATTTCTTGAATACTCATCCTTCGTTCCTTGGAAAAATATAAATAAGGAGTCAAACATGGGACCCCCTACTTTAATTGAAATGTCCACCATGTAACACTTCAATATTATAGAAAAACCAAAATGAAATGTCTCCGACCATGGCTGATGCAGGAGCATAGCTATCAAATCAAGAAAAGCAGATGTGGAAGCGAACTTGACACTTCATGCGTTGAAAGAACCAAACCGACTCTTAACCAACTTGGTAGTGGCGTGGAGATTTTTTTTTGAATTTCTCGTTAATTAAATTACTTGTATGTAAATTCAGGCCACAGATTGAAATGAAAGAGAGATTGTAAATCCTTACATGGTATTAAAATAATGCAGTGTGGGATATTAGCCTTTATTAGTCATTAGGTTGAATTTAATTAATTTGAGTAGGTAACTGCTAGAGTAGAAGTTGATAGAATTTAGATGATAGGAGGGAAGAAGAGCGAGGAAGCTCTAGGTCCTTGGACAATTTTTCATTGTAGTTTTACATGTAGAAGATAGCTTATTTGTAATCATGTGTTTTGAAATGTAGATAGAGCGGAAAATTTATCCAATTGTATAGTGTTAATATTATTTTACAATTTTATTGTTGTTATGAATTTTGTGAATGTACGAAGTTCATGGTGAATGAATAATTGAATAAGTTCAAGTGTTTCTGTAGGTAAGTTATACAGGAGTGCATTGAGCATGAAGTGCGTGTGTGGGGAATCTTTTGACTTCGGCTTCGAAAAGAATAGCGTGGAACTTTTTGTATCTTTGGAGTGCATGTATTAAGCACACAAGGAGTGTGTATCTGCAGTCTTTGACTTGGAGGAAAGCGTTGGAGAGAAATAATATGGGTTTCGTAATCTGATGTATGAAGAGTCGGGTGCAAAGGAGTGCACTAGGACAGTCGATAACTAAGTGTCGAAAAGAAATTTTAGAAGAATAATTTGCAAAGGTTGGGCAAGGTGAAGGGAAGATCTATATCAAAGGAGATGGATTATTTTAGGCGTTGGATTTGAGAAAAGTGCATGAGCTTTAAACTATATGTATACATAGGAGGAGAGATCAAGGAAGACTCGAAGGAGACCTGAACTGTCTAATATAGAAGGATATGTGGCGATAGATTATGAACTGGAGAAATCTTGTTTGATTGAGACTTGAAACTCAGAAGCTTGGAGGCTGGGAGGTTGAAATAAATAATAAATAGTTGGATGTCCAGTAAATTATATCCTTCGATTGAGGAGGACATGGAGCAGAATCCATTCATTTGGGAGGAAAGAAAAGGTTGAAAGTTTAAACCCCTGAAGTCCAAATCATGAAATAAATCATCCATTGATTTAGAGGGTTAAATCTGATCTGTAGATTTGGAAAAGAGAAGAGCCAAGCCTTGTCAGGTTTAGAAGCATCATCGGGGTGCAGAATCTCAGTCTAAGGATAGGGTAAAAGTGCTTGGAATTTAAAAGCAGAGAGTGGGTTGCAATAGAGCCAGTGGTATTATTACCAAATAGTATGGCGTTTGGTAGTGAATGCGGGGAGAAAGTGGATCGCAAACCACTTTTGACTTCATACAGTATATTGGACATAGCCTCATTCATGTCGCGGAAAGAGCTAATGGAGGAGGGGCAAACTGATTGCTAATAGCTGTGGTAGTCGCGAAGGGATAGTTAGGTGTCATAGAAATTGCACTGAAATATTGAAGAGACCTGTGGTTATTTAAAAATGAGACCATTAAGGTTTCGGTGGTAATTCCGACTCAGAGGTGAAGATCCTTGACTAGGTCATTGGCAAGGAGAAGGGGGGTTGACATCAATGGCATGCTTCACATGACATAGTACACTATTAAGTTAATCACAATTAAATGGAAACCTTATCTAATCACCAACTAGCCAACACATTAATTTCTTAGTATGATTATGTAAATGTGAAAACATAAACACATAAAACATATGTCTTTATAAAAGATAGGAAGTTAAGGGTTGAAATCACATCCATTTATTTATTGTGATATTTGAGTGTCCATAGAAAACATATTAAGGATTAAAAACCTATAAACATCGAACTCATAGTAGTATGATTCGCCATGATAAAAATACTTATGTGTGATTGTTAACTTCATGATTTTGTTTACTTTGCAGATAAGTAAAGGCTGATTTTGTTAACTATGTGAATTTGTTTACTCTGTAGATACGCAAAGGCAAAGACACTGCGTGTTCCAGTTGAAGGGGTCGAAGGCTAACGCTACTGCACAATTCGTGAGTCAAAAAGTATAGTTATGTCCTTACTATCCGTTTAATTACTGTGATATGGCTAATATATATAAGTGAATTATGAAATTTATTAACATAAATATATAGTCCCAACTATATAAATTAAAAAGGAACCTCATTTCTTCAACAATTTATAGACCAAGCAATGTTTCCTTTACTCACATGTAAAGAAACAACAATAGATAATAATTTCTAAGAGATTGAGGATGCACTTGCACTTTCACTAACCTTTGTAGGGTTTCCTTGACTTGGATGCGGTTGGTTCTGCAGTAAGCTTTGCAATGATTCCTTGACTTGCCTGTGCACAGGCCTTGGCTGAGTTGCATGGGCATCTACTTGGATCAATGCTAATTCTGCTTCTTTTCCTGCTTATGCGCCTACTATCTATTGGGAAGAATGAGCTAAATCTTTGGGGGAAACTGGGAGAGGGGAATCTGAGAACCATATTTATGGAATGCTTCCAATATTTTTTGAGCAAAACTTCTATGAGAAATCCATTTCCTTGCACCAGTGCAGGTGCTGATCCCCGTGTTTTTTCTTCATCTCATGCTCTCAAAGTGTTTGTCCAGACGGAGCATTCTAAAGCTCTCACAGTTGCATGAGGAGATAATGTTGTTTCATGTGTGCTTCGCAAGGTTGTCTTTTCTTTCTTGAATATTTTTTCCTTGACTAAAACTTCACATTTTTCATGAGTTTATACCCAGCCGAATATTTAGATGTTGTGTCTCTTTAGGAGAAGTCCTAGAGGTAACTCGTTTTCTTAATATTATGCTCTCGGCTTCAGCTCCTTAGAGAGAAAATCATGGCGACTTGAAGGGTTGTTGAATCTACAATCAAATCTGGTACTAGTGTTGTTACTTTACGAGACGGAAAGGACTTGTGTATGTATTGGGCGAACATGTCTTTTTGTTTTGATATGCGGAGGAATCAACTAGTTGGAGCGCGTGCTAAATTGTTACATGTGGCGTGTTATCCAGCGCTACCACTACCATCCAGTGTTACGAGGCCCCATACACGACACACAAGATAAGTTGGGGGAGTTGAATTCGAAACCTCATAGAACTTCATTTTTCCATGACACTTGCCAATTGAGCTGCCCTAGGGAACAACATGTCTTGGACTATCAATCGTAATGGCATTAATTTATTCTAAACAGCATGAATGCAAAAATCATCTCCACCTGATCGAGTGCATAAACACCTAGTATCGACTCTTGTATCGTCTCTTCTCTCGGATCGAGTGAATGAACTAAAACCTTGGCATTGAACCTTAGCATGGCGTACTTCCATATCAAGAGTGTATCGCCACTTGGATGACATTTAAAAGGCACTTAACAGAGCGGTGATGGGAAAACATGTTTATAGAAGTTTACAAGCGTCTTTCCGTTTAATGTTATGATGGTTATAATGGTTTTCAATTAATATGATACAATTAATTGGATGGGGTTTTCAATCCACGTTTTGTTCTTATATAAGTCTAATTGTTTCAATGCTTACAACTAATTGAGATTTTATTTTTGAGATAATATTACAAAATTCAATTAATGATGTGTGAAACTTTTTATTAATATATTTACTTTCATTAAAAGAAGAAGATCGTCAAAATAATGTAATGTGAATAGTGAGAAGATTTTGATATTAATGATGATAGTTATTCACATCCATGAAACCAATTTCTGTAAATACAATTAGCATAAACACGATTAGCACAATGTACTTAATTTTTTAATATAATTATAATTATTAGTTTAATAAAATTATATTAATATTACAAAATATTATCTTAAATCAAATTAAATAATATATTAAATAAATACCATATAAGGAAAACAAATATAAATATGAAAAGGTCGTTGCAAACATGTAGATTTACACATCAAATATTCTCAAACATTTTATTAATTTATGAATTAATAGTAGTTGCACAAGGGACGAATTTTCAATCTTAAGGGGGTGTGTAACATGTATATTTGCACATCAAATATTCTCCAACGTTTTGTCAATTTATGAATTAATAGTGGTTATATAAGTGAGGAATCTTCAACCTTACTACAAAATATAAGATCAATCAAATAGTTGACTTCGATCCTCGGGTGTTTTCATAGTTTTATGGTTTCATGAAATTTCTTAATATTTATGCAGTTATAATCTATTTCATTTATTGTTTTTTCTTTTAGTATTAAACATGTTTAGTGATCAAATTTGAGGGTTACTTTTAATTTCAAAATGAAGGATATATATTCAAAGTTTAATCATGTTTAGTGATTAAATTTGAGGGTTACTTTTAATTTCAAATTGAAGGATATATATTCATTCAATAGTTTTATGGTGAAAAGTTAAAAAAGTAGTTTCCTTTCAATTGATTGCAATAAACTAGGTACACACTTCAAGAGAATTTTTTAAATAAAATATTACCTTCTAAATATTTAAAATGTTAAAATTTAACCAACTTGCATATAGATAACTTGAAATTCAATAGAAAGTAGTAATAAGTATACTTTGTGATTTCAATTAAATTTCAAAGTGTTGAAAATGAAAATATATAATCTTAGACACAACCACAAAATAAAACATTTTATGAACTCATATAAAAGAGGATGTAACCTATATATCGTATTATGCGTAAACACTGCATTTTATATTCATATTTTGAATATACCACATTCTTTCTTAACCATGAGAGTCATGTTAACTTGGATCTCATTAGAAAATAATAAATTATAGTAGAGTTTGAGGACTTTGTTGAAGTGTGATAATTATATCAAAGGGATATAAAAGTAGTGAAGAGACTATACTTGCATTATAGGCCTCTAGCACCATGAGAAATGACATTCTAGCATGATTTTATCAGTTGTTTATTATTTAGGTTAAGATGTTTATGATTTGGAGTGTCTCAAGACCCATAAAAACACAAAAGTAAAGGAAATTACTCATCAAGATTCACCAAGTATGTTATTTTTATTTAGGATATTTATTGTTCACTTTATCTCTCAAACCGTGTGAAAATGCATGAAAGAGGGAGTTTTTAGAGCATAATCCATAATGCATATGTTTGATGATAATAAAAATATTTTACCTTTCCTGTATATTGTTAAGAATCTAAACCAGCTACAAAACAAGAAAAAGAAAGTGAAAGAGTGATAAATAAATATACATCGAATTGATCATTTTGGAGAAAAAAGTCGTGAAGATTTAATGATGCTATAAATTGAACGAATAGAATCCCGATTATCATTGTTGTAATCCAAATTTTAGGTTTTGTGATATTGAGAAAGTTCATTTTGTGCAAGTTCATACCTAAACTTCATCAAGAACATGTAAATTAGAAAATTTCACCAAGCTCAATGGGAACTTGTATCAAACATAATCATTAAATATTTTTATGTGAAACAAAAAAGCTTATGCATTGTGTTTATGATGAGCTTGATCAAACATGCACAAGATTGATAGATTTTTTTATAGATATACATTTAATTCTTAGTTATGTGTTGTGTTTCCATTGTTTCTTATATTAATGGGGATTCCATGAATTAAATACTAAATGCTTGAGAAACATGCCAATGTGCTAAAATAATAATCACAAATTAGATATCAAAGATATAATTACAATTTCATGAATTTTAATAAATGAACAAATAGTTGTGAATTTTAACCTTGTACAATATTTACTACAAGCATATTTTCTGATGAAAGAGCAGAGAGAAAAGATACAATGGAAAATACAAACGTTACAGAGAGAAATTTTCCCCTAGAAACCCAAACCAGAAGAAAACCAACATGTATTATATATTCATTCATAGTACATTGTTTATATTACAATATACATATAGAATAGCGACATCCAAAACCTAACCCAATGACATGGATTAATCAACAACCTTAATTCCTTAACTAAAATAGAAAACCATCAACAAAAACCGTATTACTTAAAAACTTCAATAATGGACATGGAAATCAGAATAACCACAGAGAAAAGCAGGGAAAAATATGACACATTCCTAAGAGCAATCGGTACATACTTGAAGCCTCAGCTAGGGGATTTCCCCCTACACCCCCTCCAAGATTGGGGCCCTGGGCAACCCTCAAACCCCCATGTATGCCCGATGCAACACAAACTCTACTACTCATGCAAAGAATATAACACACGCAACATTCTCCCACTTGTTGTTTTCTTTGCATATATGAAATTATAGGGTTACATAGTCAACAATCCAGACAGCAATGCCCATGGATCCTCTACACCAAAGAACTTCTCAGTGCTCTAGATTTTTGTTAGTAAGATCTGCAACATTCTTCAAAGTGTCACCTTCATCAACAATACTTTCTTTTTTCATCATGTCTTTCACAAAGTGATTTGAATATCAATATGCTTTCTCTTTGATTGATAGAACCAACTTATTTGCCAAAACATTCACACTCTGACTGTCTGAAATCTACCCTTACAGTTTATTTGTACCAACCCAATACCTAGACACAATCTTTGTAACCATACTAGCCACCACTCACTTGCATGCATGGATGACATGTATTCAACTTCTGTGGTTAAGAGTGCCACATCTCGTCTTTGCTCATCCAACTTATTTATCCTCCAAATGGGTTAAACACATACCCACTTGTAGATCTTCTACAGTCAAGATCTCCATCCCAATATGCATACATAAAGCCATGTATATCCAACCTATGTCCATTCCATGTCTTCCTTGGTAGCAAAATCTATAGCTAGTAGTGCCACAAATGCTTGAAAACCACTTTTTACTAGTGTCAGTATTTCCCTAGTTTGACATATACTTGCTCAAAATACTACATGTACAATGTTCGGTCTAGTATAAACCATTTACATACATCAAACTGCCAATTGCATGCATGTGGAACACGAGAGACATGCTCCCGCTTTCTGTGTCTTGAGACACTGATCCACAGATAAATTTTCACCAACAGGAATAGGAACCTTGACCAGTTTACATTCCTGCATATTAGGCTCTCTGCAATATTGTCTCTGCATATTTTCTCTTATTTAACCAGAGTTTCCTCTTTTCGTTTTCTCTTTGAATTTCCATGACCAAAATGAAATTTGAAGCACCGAGATCCTTCATGTCATGTTGGGAAAATGGTTTCACATCCTATAGATAATCTTCTTGTTGTTTCATATCAACAACGCGTCATCCACATATAAGACCAAATAAATCAAATGATCATAAATTAATTTAAAATACACACAATGATCATCTTTTCTTCTTGTGAAACCAAGTCCCAACATATAGTATCAATTTTTTTATACCACATTCTTGGTGATTGTTTTTAACCATACAGAGACTTTTTTAGTTTTCATATCAGCTCCTTCTTTCCTTCACAACAAATCCTTCTGGTTGTTCATATGAATTTCTTCTTCCAGATCCCATGTACGAATGTTGTCTTCACATCCATCTGTTCTACTTCAAAATAAGATGCAACAACAACAGATAACATAAAATCTTATTAAGATGCAACAACAACAGATAACATAAATCTTATAGAGGTTAACTTGGCAACAGGAGAAAAAATCTCACCAAAATCAATCCCCTCAACCTGGGAATAACCCTTTGCTACTAACCAAGATTTGTATTTCTCCACTTTTCCTTCAGCATTCATTTTTTTTTAAATACCCATTTGTTTCCAATGGGATTTCCCCCATTCAGAAACTATTGGCAGCCAAATATTCAAGTTGTTTTCATCGATTTTTAAAACAAAGTTTTAATGGAATAAAATCTTCTATAGCTGCCTATTTGTGTTTGCGAAGACTTCATTTCTGATTTTGTTTTGAAAATTTTGCTTGATTGACTGTGTGTTTTTGAGTTCGTTTCTTTCATATAATATCTCATTTTTTCTTGTTCAATTTTATGACTGTTTAAGCATGAAATTGAAACAAGCTCTGGTTTGAACACATCATATAGATTCTAGAGTTTCTCTTTATGAAATTGGATGAATACCTAAGAGCACCTAACGATCTTAATAACCTTAGATGGTATTGAGATTATCCTTTTGTGAGTGGTTTCTTTACCATTAACACACGGTTTGATCACCTTTGGGGTGTGCCTTAGTCGTTTTTTACATTTGGAGTGTTATACTATCACATACCACATCTACGATCGCACATAAAACGAAAACTTTGGTATAATTTGAAATATGAATGTTATCCCTTATTTTCATATTGCAGTCTCATCGTTATTGTACAGGACTGTCATCTATTCTCTAAAACAATTACTCCTTCATCCTTCTACCTTAAGCTCACATTCATTACCTCGATGGTGGTGCTTCATTTTTGGGCTAGGTGGTCAATAGAGGAGGTGTTTCTCAATCACGCTTGTCCTCTGGTTCAACATTTACTCAACAACCTGAGTGGTGGCTATGGTGGCTTTCTCCCAAATGAAAAGCTTATCCTTTATATCGTGTGGTTTTAGACACATGCCCCTCTTCACTACTCTTGCTGGTATTTTGTGACCAAACCAACGACACCTGTGGTGAGGATAGATCTGAATGGCTCACTGGCCCTGCTCTCACATGATGACATTGTGGATGATATCATGGCCTTTGGTTGGGTGAGGTTCATCCAGTTATTCAAGGGTTTTAACCTCAAGGTTTCTCAATCTTTTTCCCAAACCTTCGATGGTAGTAAGGCCAAGATAAGAGATTTACAGTTTGAAGTGACTGAAGATTCGATTGCAGAAGCCACAAGATTGTCCCAACAAGGAGATTGTTGGTTCAAGAACCTCAAATTTGAAGGTATCCCTTGGAACCTACTAATGGTCTCCAAGAGGTTGTGCTACAATGTCAAAGGTACACCAATTGTTTTTTTTAAACCTCAATGGCATGGTTTACTCTTGATACTCAAGAACTTTGTCACCTGCGAGTGTATATATGGACTATTTTTCCTGTTTCATGTCCGTTTGGTGATGGGTTTTTTAGGGTTTGGTTTAAATATGCCATTCTTCCTGCTTAAAAGCCTACAAAAAATGGCTAGATTTTACCAAAGGAAAAACCTTAATGCATAGTCTAGCTTATTTCATCATGACCTGATTCAAATCTTGGTCATTTTACAACTGCCAAAGTTTGGGGATAATTGGCAAGATTTTGTGGATAGGAATAGTTTTGCTCCACCTAAAATCTAATCGACTCACTTCTGCATTTTGATGAACCCACCAGCCCTTGCCTATCGACTCCTTCTCTGATAAAACTTCATGTCAAATTGCAAGGAAGTCCTGTGTCAATAACCAGAACCCATGTTGTTTTTCATAAGTTGTCCAAAGGCACACACCAGAGGTGTGATTTTGTTCCTAAAAAATCCTTAGAAGATGTGTTGGATAATCTAAAGGGTAAGGTCCTTATTGTTCCTAGTCCTAGGCCAAATGCGATTGATTTGAATGAAATTAAAATCAAGGAACGGGGTAGACGTAAAACACAGAGAGTTCCATATATTGATTTTAAGAACAAAATATATGGTCGACTCCTTTCTAGAAGGATGAGGAATCGACATCACAATCATGAAAAACCTATCCCTATCATTGATGTCGACGACCGAATTTCTGTTGATGATACTAGTGTCGATGCACCCCAATACGATTTCATATTGAATTTGCCTCATTTCTTAAAGGAACAAGAAGGTTACTCGGGTATTCAGTATGATCTCAAGAGAATCATGGAACATGGTAAATCTCCCACTACAGATCAGACTCATGCTTTACCAAATTTAGAACTGGTGTATTGTGAGAATTGTTTTGACTAGATCAAAAGATACTATCGAGATATTTCTTACCTACAGGC
>SNQJ01S0120360.1:0-27094 GCA_010110895.2 Picea sitchensis | reverse complement strand
CGTTTCCTCTTAGCACCCTCTGCCATCCAACCTCAGCGTAGGTAATCCCACTTCAGGCCCTTCTGTCCCCATCTGAAATTGTCTTCAGCGTAGGTAATCCCACTTCAGGCCCTTCTGTCCCCATCTGAGCAAGTGGGTATTCCGTCGCTATTTCGCAAACAAATATTTTCTTGCCGCGTGGAATTTTGCAATCCACGCTATGAAAGTCAAATTTTAATTGAAGTTTCTTCTTTGTTAAAAATTGTCTGGAGAAAGAGCATTTAAAGTCGAATTTACTGAATATCTAAAGGGAATGAATGAAAAAACTCAAAGCTCGATTAACTATCGGTTCTTCAAGGACCAAACCCAGGACCATAACTAGCATGCTCTCCCTCATGTTTCCTGTCTTCTTTTTGTTACAAAAGGGGTACTCGTCATCTTATGGTCTTCCTATATACAGGTGCCTGACCTTAGCGATGTGTATTATAGGCGTTAATAAGCGTATCCGTTGAATCAGCTGCAATCCCGTCTTGTTCGGTCCATGATAGGTTCATGTCTTATCCCAACCCTTTGGATCTGTCCTAAACTTTATGTGTTCTATGTGCTGGGATGCCTCTCTTTCTCTCTCTCTATATAGGTCTTCTCCTGTCTTTGTTGTTGTCTCGGGTCCTTCAAGTATGTTGTTTGGCCTGCTATAAACTAGCACAGCCGCTAACTCGCGGCTGAGAACACCAAAAGGCTGTCAGTATGGTTTATACTGATTAGAGACTTGATACTTGATGAAAATAGCCACAAAACAATGAATTGTGCTTGTTGAGCAACCTTCAAAAATTGCTCCAACATGAATATATGCACCCGAATAATTATATACACATGTCTGGCGATACAAGTTTCTAGAACATCTGAAATTGAAAAAAAATGCAAAAGAAAACATCACATACACATGAAATATTAGTGATCATGGCATTACCTGTGTATCCGACCAACTCAACCTGTAGTGTAAAACCCTGGAAAACCAGCTACAATAGACTTAGAACTGATTATTCCCCACTGATGCCCAATCCCAATCCTGAATGGAAGCCAATCTGTAGCATGTCTCGTGGCCGTACTTCTATTAATGTTGTGGGCCGGTAATTCCAATGATGAATCCCTTCCACCCAGAATTGAGTAGCTAAGGGAAGTACAGGAGAGAATTGAGTAGCTAAGGGCAGTACAGGAGAGAGCTTCAACTGCTTTCGGGGGGATTTTGAAAAGGTTTTAAGGGGATTTGATAGAGGCAATGAATGACCAGCTCATTGAGTATTGTAAATACGTTATACTGGTTGAAAGAAAACTGTGAACTAAGTGAAAGGGATTTAAAACATGCAATAATTGGTAATGAAACTCCTCGCTCCTTTGTTGATGCACACTCGCTCATTTGTTGATGCGCACTCGCAATCGTTTCATATTCTTCATGGAAATCGTGGCCAACACATCAAACGCGCGTAGAGGGGAGGCTAGAGGTTGAAACGCTTCACTTCACATCCACGCGGCCATAAACATCTGCGCTGGTAAAAAAATGACTGCGTGTAAAACTTTTTAATTGGCATCCAACACCCACGCGGCCATACCTATCCACCCAGTAATAATAATATAGTAAATTGTGGCCATCTTAATAGATTATCTCTTAATCACTGAATGGTGGCAATCTGGTGGTGAGCAAGTAATTTTTTAATCTTATTTAGTAAATGTAAAAAAGTAATTACATAAACGGACGTCTTTATAAATGAGCGGAAGTTAATTTATCAAAATCTCATCCATTGATTAGAGAGGACGAGGAAGAATATGCCAGCATCTTCAATTGCCAACCCTAAGATTGAAATTTATGATTAAAAGGTGATTAATTGTGCCCATTGTCAATAGGTGTATGCCTTTCGGTGTAATTAAGTTCATCAAGGAAAAGAAAACATCACATACACATGAAATATTAGTGATCATGGCATTACCTGTGTATCCGACTAGCTCAACCAGTAGTGTAAAATCCTGGAAAACCAGCTACAATAGACTTAGGACTGATTATTCCCCACTGATGCCCAATCCCAATCCTAAATGGAAGCCAATCTGTAGCATGTCTCGTGGCCATACTTCTATTAATGTTGTGGGTCAGTAATTCCAATGACGACTCCCTTCCACCCAGAATTGAGTAACTAAGGGCAGTACATGAGATAATTGAGTAGCTAAGGGCAGTACAGGAGAGAGCTTCGCTGCTTTTGGGGGGATTTTGAGAAGGTTTTAAGGGGATTTGATAGAGGCAATGAACGACCAACTCATTGAGTATTGTAAATACGTTATACTGGTTGAAAAAAAACTCTGAACTAAGTGAAAGGAATTTAAAACATGCAATAATTGGTAATGAACCTCCTCGCTCCTTTGTTGATGCGCACTCGCTCATTTGTTGATGCGCACTCGCAATCGTTTCATATTCTCCATGGAAATCGTGGCCAACACATCAAATGCACGTGGAGGGGAGGCTAGAGGTTGAAACGCTTCACTTCACATCCAGGCGGCCATAAACATCTGCACTGGTAAAAAATTGGCTGCGTGTAAAACTTTTTAATTGGCATCCAACAACCACACGACCATACCTATCCACCCAGTAACAATAATATAGTAAATTGTGGCCATCTTAATAGATTATCTCTTAATCAATGAATCTTGGCAATCTGGTGGTGAGCAAGTAATTTTTTAATCTTATTTAGTAAATGTAAAAAAGTAATTACATAAACGGACGTCTTTATAAATGAGCGAAAGTTAATTTATCAAAATCTCATCCATTGATTAGAGAGGATGACGAAAAATATGCCAACATCTTCAATTGCCAACCCTAAGATTGAAATTTATGATTAAAAGGTGATTAATTGTGCCCATTGTCAATAGGTGTCGCCTTTCGGCGTAACTAATCCCTGTTTATCCTAACCACTGAATGGAGACCGATCTTGCCGAGGTCTTGAACGAATGTTAAGCAGTAGGGCTCTGAGCCTTTAGTTGATTCATGCAATGCCTCTTGGCACAACCTAGTGGCAATGCATTTGGCTGGTTGTTAGCAATGCCTCTTGATGCAACGTAGTGGCCATGCATATAGTTGAGAGGCCAGTTGGCAATCTCTTGTTAAAATAGGAAATCGATGGCAACTTCCAATTATACCAATTGGAAATGTTTGAGTAATTATGGCAGTTGGTCCCCCATAATTTCGAACTAGCTTGCCCTCGGATTCTATATCTACAAACATTATTATAGTTTAATTTGGCCTTTTGAATTACCGTTACCTATCATTTTAAATTAATAATTTATTTTGGCCTTTCCAATTACCCTTATCTATTATTTAATTTAATTCAGCAGCATTGTAAAATCGTCCTTAATCTACTATCATATCCTGGGCAAAGTTTTACTTAATTAGTTTTCTTGCTTTAACTAATTTGTTATAAGACCAGTTAAAGTGGTAATAAGGGTTTTTTTATAACAGTTCCTCCTTCGAGGAAGAATGCTACTAACTCTTGTTTCAATTCAATCTTAATAAATGGTGTATGAAGGAACAATTTCAGTGGTTGAATTTGCCAAGTCGAAAATTAATCATTACCTTAATTGACCAAAAAATAAAATAAGGAAGATGCTGTTACTATATAGACTTATAAAATGGCGTAACAGAAATGAGGTAGAGTGGTTGAATTTGGAAAAGTCCAAAACTAATCATTACCTTGATTGACAGAAAGAAGAAGTTGTTTCTCGTTCACACTAAAAAAATCTTATTTTATATATATAGACATACTTATAAAATGGCGAAACAATTTTTTTATTTTTCTATATCAAGGCCATCCATGTCCAAAGTCTCTGGTTGTTGGTAAATAAGAATTCATGTTTTTATATTCAGGTTGAGATATTCCAGCTTTTTCTTATTATCTTATAAATATGGATATCCTATATTTCATTAAAAACCCATAACTAAGCTACGTTTATTTCCGTAGTGTCCACTGTTTTGTAGATGTAAAATTGGATTTGTCTTTTAAAATTATAAATAGGATAAGAAAGTATTTAAGATAGGCGAGATAGGTAGAACCTTAGCAGCTCAAATTATAATATACATGTTCAAAATGGAGTGAGGTGCTTCTAAAGTTAGACAGGTTTATCAACTCTCTACTCTGTATGTTGTCTTTCTTGTTGTGGTGGTTATGTTAAACATTTTCTAGAAGGGAATCGGATTGGGTTTAATCTGTTTACCCAGATATTAGGTATAGCATAGAGTTTTCCTCAATTAGATATATGTACAAAAACATTACATTACGTAGCATTGATTTACATTAGTGCTCAATGGACGAATTACTCGGGTAGTAACCATTCACTACAACCATACGTTCCGATGCTTCATTAATTGTTTTTAGATCTATATCCCTAATCCCCATCTCCTTTCTGTGTATTCATTAAATTATCAGCTAAAGCATACCTAATTAAGGGTTCTTCAATGATGTAATATAATGCATAACTGGAGCTCTAAATAATCTCCACTTATCACAACAATCAAATCTTAGTTAACAAAAAACTAGACCCTTACATACTCACATGCATTCCCCTTAGCCTCTTGGAGGCATGGAAATGATATCAAACCGCCACCAACTCACCCTAGCCTTAGCCATGACTAATTCATTTATGAGAAAGAAATGATAACAATAATTATTGAATATCTTGGTTGATGCATGCAATGCATATTTGTGCTGCGTAGTGAAAACTTTTGGGAGAACACACAATGTTGACTTGTGGTGTGCTCCCAAGAGTTTGCACTGCATATTTTTGCTGCGTAGTGAAAACTCTTGGGAGAACACACAATGTTGACTTATTTTGTGTACATTGTCTTGTCAAAACTGTATGCTACCAACATATTCTCATGGGAATTATTTGATTTGCAGACAATATACATAGGTCTTGATAATTTCTTTCATATAAATCAAAGCGTGGAGCATCAAATTACTTATCAAGAAGTGAGCTAAGAGTGAGAGATATCATAGGAATGGTAAAGGGAGTTTATGGATGGAAATAAGAAACAAAATAGAGGAGAAGTAATATAACATCATCACAAATGCACTAAAATTGTTGAGGTGATAAATGCACTAAAAGAGTTGATGATGATCACAAGAATTCTTGGGTTATGAAGATTAATAGTAAAGTTTTATTGAAAATACATAATTCTGTATATCAACCGTCACAGACTATTGATCTTCTTGAGAATATTCATAGTGAGAGGTTTCTTTACCTTCAATGTGGTTGGGGGGTTTTCATAATCTTCTTTGTCTCTTCTTGGAAGGATTTTGATTTTCAATGTTCACTCCATGTTTAATAAATTTGGGATGCCATTAAGTACTTGAGTTGAGAAAATTTTCTCCCAACAGCTCTTGTATTAAGCTAAAATATTTTAGTATGCACCTTTATTTCCTTAGGTCTCATATTTATTGTGCAAAACATTGCTCAAATTTATAAATAACTAAAGATAAAAGAAATAAAGAATAAGAGAATGAAAAAGAGATATATCCTCATCTCATGTGTCTATAGAGGAAGAAAATCAACTATAAGGTGGGGCCTATCCTCCTCTCTCTTTATAGTGCAGAAACTACAAAGAAATGTTGAGTCACTAAGAAGTTTTATTTGACATTATGGGCCTAAATGGTTGCTACATTATAGTCTTCCTCAGCGCAATATTCTCTCAAATTCCGGTGGGGAATGCTTGGGTTTGAAACTTTCAAAATGTCTATTAAATTAGTGGGCCACCCGGAGAACCCACATCCTTCATGTAGCCTCGGTGGGAGGAAGAGCACTTGTTGTTAAAACTTCCCTTGTAAAGAGTGCGCCTCTCTTCCATTACAACTTATCTCTAGCACAAATATTTCTCCTACACATGATTTTGGCATGGCTTCTTTCCACTCATTCCCGGATCTTACTAATTTGTCACTACATTTTGTTTTCTTTTTGCTTCTCCTATTGACTTAGCCTCCTTAACCTTAAAATATTCTTATGTATCCTCTTCAGCTTCTTCTACTCTGCATACGTATCCATTCTCTTCTCCACCTCTCTCATCACTTTTGGATTACATTCTACTATATCCATTCTTCCTTTTATATATTTTTTCCTCCCTCCCCTTACATAGGGACATTCTTTCATCCTATCCAGTTGCATTCCCATCATCCCTTTCTCTAAGAAGACAATCTTTATCCATAGGAAATTTTTCTGTGATCTACCATGAGGGTTGAATGAAGAATTTGTTTCAAGACTATGGAACTAATCATTGCAATTCAGCAACAAATAGCAGTGGTATATACTGAAGTCAAACCCAGGTGATGGTTGGCCCAGTTATTATCCACATGTTGCAATCATGATTTGTCTTGATCCTAAACCGGTGATTCTTGACCTCTCCATCTGATTGAATCTGCATACCTCATGCAATAAAATATGGAAACTAAACAAATAAAATTTCATTCAAATAAGACTATAATTATTATTGGTGTTTCACCGTGAAGTTTATTTATTTGAAATGTCTTCTTTAGAAAAGGATTTTCTTCCAGTTCTTTTTAATGCACGTGGAACTAAAAATGTCTCCTCAAATCATCTCTTCTCCAACCTGATCTCATCCTTCTCTTGATCATCGTTCACATACTCGACATTCCCCTTTTTCCCTTGCTTCGCCATTCACACCCAGTACCTCGGACATAAAAGCATCAAGACTCATGGGGGGTCCTTTCTTGATTCCTCTTAGCATCTTGAAGTGATCTTTCTTGATACAGGGAGTTGACCTTATTTGATCGATGACCGAGGGGAATGGGCAGAATGCATCCCTAATGGCCTTGTCACCATATGTTCCCAACATTTTTATCCCAAATAAGGATGATTGAATGGCACCCTGTTATTAACTTCTGTTCCCTTAATGAACCTTACACCCTATATAGCCTCATGGAGTTAATGGACCATAAAGGGAATTATTGCTTCCACCCGCAGGATGGATTTGTGGTGGCTACAACCCATGAGATGAAACAATTCATTTCCATAAAATGTGGTCATTTATCTTAACGACTAGCGTTCTGACTGGCTGAGTAAAAAGTGATTTTTTTGTTTTTAGTTAAAGGAAGGCATTAAGGTGGAACAACCAAAGACACAGTCTGACCATGAACACACCCATGGGGCGGGGTGTAGAAAGTACAGCTCCACTCCTAGCCCAGGTGAAACATCGTGAAGCAGCGAAGGAGAAGCGACTGCCCTCCTAACCACAAACATGACCAACTGCAAAGAAGTTAACATATCCATCCATTTGAAGGCCTTGATGTTTATATCATGAAATAGTTCATGAGAGCCACATTTGGGGTAACAAAAAGTGAAACAGAGTCATAAGGTTGTGAGTTATCAGCCGTACAACTATAATATTATAAAGACATAGTCAAGAGTGGCATTCCAACATTTAATGCGTTGTCATGAGAACAATATCAACACAATTATAGAAGCTGGTTGTGCTATTTAATCCATTACATTTACGACCATAGTGGAATCATTGTCCTATGGGAGAAGGGAAACACCGTCCTACTTAAACCATTTTAATTATGACCATTCAAATCGTTGTGCCTTTTTATCCAGCAATTAACTCGCCGTTGTCTAAACTTATATTGGTTTGTAAAAAGAGAAATCGACTACAGCCCGATCTAATGACAGGAAAAATCGCTAGACCAAGCTCATTGTAAGATCGTGCTAAACACAGTCAATGGATTAACATTAACGTTGAGTTAAAAATGCCATAGAATCATTGCCAAAATGAAACGGTCACGTCTCAATAGTCATAACAGTATCTAAGTTGTAATTTCAACATTTTAAATAAAGAATCGCCACCATAACTGTACTAATAAAATTCTCTTAAATCAATGGCCATACATAACGCTGTCGTGAGAAGTGATAAAGAAATTCGCAGACAGGGGTACAAAAACATCTCAATAGTCATAAGAGTATCTTTGTTGAAATTACAACATTTTAAATAATGGAATCCGCCACCATAACTGTGGCAATAAAATTCTCTTAAATGGTAGCTACATACAGCAACATACTCAGCTAGAAAGTGATGATGATAAAAGATTTCCTTGAATGGGGTACAAAACGTTGTTCAATGCGCATATGTAACATTGTCGGATAGGAATTTGCAGACAAGGGTTTGGAGCATTGTTCAATGCATAACGTTGTCGGGAGAAGTGAGAAAGAAATTCGCGGACAGGGGTATGAAAAATTTGTTCAATGCATAACGCTACCGGGAAAAGTGAGAAAGAAATTTACAAAACAGAATTTTCAAAATGCTATTCAACATATCCACGATAATATCTGTAATTTTATAAGAAAACACGTATTATAATTACGTTTTCCCATTCAGTGTGCCAAGTTCTGAAGCACTCAACAGAGTAATGAAAATCGCAGTTCTAATTCTGAGTTTGTTAATAAATATCATAGTCACCGAGACACAGGAACCGAGAGTTGTTAATAATTTTGTTGAATCAAGAAATACTTTAAGAAACAGTAATAGTATTTATCAGAAAGTTACTAAAACCTACAACTAATCAACATGTACAACTAATCTATTCATCTTCATCAGAATATTTATTGCTAGAGGTGTTTTCTCCATCAGAATATTCATTATTAGAGTTTTTCCTTCAGTGTTGACTCCAACTTTAATAAATTCGGGAAGGAGTTGATCGCAGGCTTTGAGAAGAATTGCGTCATCGTGGTTATACTTATAAATGACGTCAGCTTTGGAATCAGATGTAATCCATGGATGTCTGAGACCTAAGAGAACGACATCACCTACACTAATTTTACACAGCCGTGTTTTCCCATGATCACTACACCTGGAATAGCAGCGATGCTCACCCAATATTGCAACAACTTGTCCGTATACTTGCCCATCTTTTTAAAAAGCCACTTCTCTGCGCATGACGGCTGCTTCAATTCTTCGCCTTTTGCTATTTTTATCTCCCTTCCTCTCCTGAAACAGTTCATGTATCATTTGTCTTCCACTCTTCCACATCCCAATAAGTATCCACCAAGTCATTCTTCTGCCATTTTCCCTCTCCACCAGACGTGCTTATCAGTAATTATTAGCAATGACCCGTTTATATATCCCCTCTCGGCGATGGTTTTCACTAATGAATAACGGATGATAGGCTCACGGATGTTTTTCACTAATGAATAACGGATGATAGGCTCACGGGCTTTTATTTAGTATCCATGGACGCGTCGTTTCCGTGTACAAAGAGCTTTACCAGTAAGTTTCTTCTTTACCAGCTTTGAAGGATGTTGAAATCTGAGTTAGAACGTAAGTTTCTTCTTTACCAGCTTTGAAGGATGTTGAAATCTGAGTTAGAACGAAAGTAAGTTAATGGAACGGTCACATTTATATCCTTAATATATTATAGCTTTACCTTTAATATCAATGAGCATTGAGTCGTCGGCTTGGACATCCAAGATTCAGTTAAGGATGGACATAAAAGATTATGATTTGGATTAAGTTTGATATATGTGATGTGTTAAACATTATTTGATCAAATTGTTGTATATATATAATATAAAGAGTTTGAGTTAGGTCCTGAAAATGGTTAAGAACAGTAATATTTTTCTTAAAAAGTTATATGTTTAAATCAAGAGGGGTAGGATAAGGTATGTATATGTCCTTATCCAATGAAATTGTTGGGATGAAAAAATCTCTTGTCTCAAAAATATGCTGACAAATTTTTCAGAGCACAAAATTAAAGAACAAGGCAGTTAATGTTGGGTGAACTTGTCAGAGCTCAAATGACATATGGAAAAATAACCATTTGAGTGCACCAAAAGTGACCAAGAGGTTCCATATATTCTTGGTTTCAAATTTCTCTTATATAAGGTTTTTAAAATCACAACATGGGTAGAAATAGGGGGGTGTTCTAACCATTGTCCTATTCTTCTTCACCTAGAGAAGCACATGAAGCACATCAAAAAAAAACCTGATGATGACCATCTCAAGTTCAATACCACTTGGATTCAAGAAGAAGATTTCTAGGCTATGGTCAAAAATGAATGGTTAAGATATGATACACATTCTAGAAATTTGGAACCATCCACGGAGTTACAGACTTAGTTGAACAAGATTAAAGTGGCAGTGGTTAGATACTTAGATGTTGAAAGGATTTGAAGAGGGGAGATAGCTTTTATATATATATATGAGGAAAGGAATTTCATGTAAGGGATGGACAATATGGTATATAGTATTTTGGACTTAGAAACTAATAAGAGGGAATTACTAGACATAAGAGAAGGAGAATGGGGAATAAAAGTAGAGTGGTGTGGATTTAGAGTAGGTTATACAAGAACACAATTTTTTTTATTAGTATGCAAACCACATAAAGAGGGTTTTCATAATTTGTGAGATTCAAACTAAAAAGTGCAAGCCTGTTAAGAATTTCAAGGAGAATGTAGATATCAAAGTCTATCATTTCTAGTGCATTTATGAAGAGATACATTGAACCAATATTGTTGAAGCATTGAAGCTAACGACATATTCTCCTAGTTTTGTATACTATAATTAGATGATGATGGAAGAATTATATAAAGAGTATATCTTAGGAACGTTGGCCTCTTTTAAGAAGGACAAGAGGCATTGGTTTTATGAATTAGCGGAGGAATATTTATTGAAGGTCATAAATGAAATATAAAGCATAGGTAAGATCATTAGGGCTTTTAAATCTACATTCTTAAATTTACTTTCTAAAATTGACTTGTCCAAGGAGGGTTTGATGTGTTCAAACCCATAATGGGTTGAGACGACAAGGTTATTCTTTTTTCACCAATATTATTTTTACATGTTAGTGAACGACTAAGCCAAGCCATATCACTTATATAAAAGGTCTAAAAGTATATATGTAATTAGAATTGGTGGAACTATTTAATTGTATCATTGTTGGTGGATGATGCATTTCTTTTTTCAAATGGTTCTCTAGGGGAAGCACACGGACTTCTATAACTATTATAAGTCTATAACATATCTATAAGGATGGAGATTAGCATTAAGAAATCAACTATACGTTTTTCTAATAATGTGTAGCAAGAGGATGTGTAGTTGTTGGTGGGTTTGTTTCCCTTTAGGCATTTAAATTTTAAGGAGGGATTTAAGCACCTTGGTTCCTCTTGAAGTCAAATGGTTATGGTTAGAGTGAATGGCTCTGGTTTCTAGTTGATATGGGATATAATTTATAATTGGTGCAATCGATGGTTGTCACCAGGAAGGGGTGCTTAGTTGATAATGTATGTACTTGAAAGGAAAATCATCCTTGAAATCTTGATGTTTCAAAATTCCCTTCCAGCAATTATTATAAAAAAGATTATAAATTGTTTCTTTGAATTTTAAAAGTGAAAGTGATAGGAATTACCTTAGCCACCACTTTGGAACATAATCCCTTTGTTGGTGTGAAAGGTTGATACCACTCGTCCCTCACGATTCTTTGCAAGTAAGACCACAAGACCACCCTAAAAATCTTGGAATCCCAATTTTGCCACGAGTTGTCACGGTCATGCACCTTTATAACTTGACCCCGCCGGCTCAATGGGAGCCTCTGTAGGTAACACCACCACACCCACTGTTGGTCACTAGAGTTTGAAACGCTTCACTTCACATCCAGCGACCATAAACGTCAGTAAAAGTGTGATGTAAACTTTTTAATTGGCATCCAACGTACACGCGGCCATACCTATCCGCTCAGTAATTATAATTTAGTAAATTGTGGCCATCTTAATGACAATCTGGTGGTGAGCAAGAAATTTTTTAATCTTATTTAGTAAATGTAAAAGAGTAATCACATAAACAGACGTCAGACGTCTTTATAAATGAAGTAGTAATTTATCAAAATCATCCATTGTTAGAAGGGATGAAAAGGGAAGAATATCCCGGCATCTTCGAGTGCCAACCCTAGGATTGAATTTATGATTAAAAGGTGATTAATTGTGCGATTGTCAATGGGTGTCATACTTCGGCATAATTAAGTTCATCAAGGAAAAGAAAACATCCATACACAATGTGGTGATCATGTGGCATTACTGTGTATCAGGCCAGCTCAGCGATTGGGTGTAAAATCTGAAAATAGCTACAATGAACTTAAATTTTATTCCTTGATGCCCAATCTAATGCTAAAACCGACCAATCATGTGGCATGTCTACGTGACATTATACGGTAATGTTGTGCCGTTAGAGTGAATTTCAATGGCGACTCCATATGAATTAGGTAACTAAAGTGATGCGGAGAGGAATTGGGTAGTAGAGTACGGTCTGAGGAGAGCCAGCTACTTTGGAGAGTTTGAAAAGGTCTTAAGGGGGATTTGGTAAATGATGAATGGCCAAGCTCGTTAATTATAAAATACGTTATCTTTGGTTGAAAAAGGCTGTGAACTAAGTGAAAAGATTTAAAACAATGCAATAATTGAACCTCCTGGCTCAGCATTGTTGATTTTCGCTCATTTGTTGATCGCCACTCTGTTATTTCCATATTCTCCATGGAAATCATGACCAACACTTCAAACGCGCGCGGAGGGAAGGTTGGAGGTTGAAACACTTTATTTCACATCCACCGGCCATAAACATCTGCACTGGAAACGCTTCACTTCACATCCAATGATGGCGTAAAACTTTTTAATTGGCACCCAACACTCACGCGGCCATACCTATCCGCCAAGTAACAATAATTTAGTAAATCACAGCCAGCTTAACATATTATGTTTTAATCACTAAACGTGACAATTTGGTGGTGAGCAAGTAATTTTGTAATCTTATTTAGTAAATGTAAAGAATTACACAAGCGGGCCGTCTTTTCGATAGTAGGAAGTTAATTTATAAAGAATCTCATCCAGCGATTAAAGAGGGGCAGCCCAAAGAAATATACCGGTATCACTGAATTACCAACCATAAGATTAGAATTTATGATTAAAAGGTGATTAATTGTTACTTGTGTCAATGGAGTATGCGCCTTTGGTAATAATCATGTTTATCCTAACCAGCGGATGGGCCGATCTTGCCGGGGTCTTGAGCGAATGATATTAGCGGTGGGAATCTCCGGAGGAGCCTTTAGTTGATTCATGCAATGCCTCTTGGCGCAACCTAGTGGCAATGCATTTGGCTGGTTGTTAGCAATGCCTCTTGATGCAACGTAGTGGCCATGCATATAGTTGGGAGGCCAGTTGGCAATGTCTTGTTAAAATAGGAAATCGATGGTAACTTCCAATTAAACCAACTGGAAATGTTTTAGTAATTATGGCAGTTGATCCCCGCATAATTTCGAGCTAGCTTGCCCTCGGATTCTATATCTACAAACATTATTCTAGTTTAATTTGGCCTTTTGAATTACCCTTACCTATCATTTTAAAATAATGATTTACTTTGGCCTTTCCAATTACCCTTACCTATCATTTAATTTAATTCAGCACCATTGTAAAATCGTCCTTAATCTACTATCATATCCTGGGAAAAGTTTTACTTAATTAGTTTTCTTGCTTTAACTAATTTGTTATAAGACCAGTTAAAGTGGTAATAAGGGTTTTTTTATAAAAGTTCCTCCTTCGAGGAAGAATGCTACTAACTCTTGTTTCAATTCAATCTTAATAAATGGTGTATGAAGGAACAGTTTCAGTGGTTGAATTTGCCCAGTCTAAAACTAATCATTACCTTAATTGACAAAAAATAAATAAGAAGGAAGATGCTCTTACTATATAGGCTTATAAAATGGCATAACATAAAAAATGGTGTATGAAGGGACAATTTCAGTGGTTGAATTTGCCAAGTCAGAAATATTCTTGACTTAATTATTAAAATAAAATAAAGGAGAGATCTGATTTACTATATAGACTTATAGAAATAGAATGTGATAGGGTGAGGTAGTGGTTGAATTTGGAAAGTCCAAAACTAATCATTACCTTGATTGACATAAATAAGAAGTTTTTTCTGGATTTCACTAAAAGATGCTTATTTTATATATATGGAACTTTTATCACTTATAAAATGAAACAATTTTTCTATATCAAGGCCATACACATCCAAAGTCTCTGGTTGTTGGTAAATAAGAAATCATATTTTTATATTAGTTGGATATTCCATCTTTTCTTATTATTTTATAAATATGGATATCCTATATTTCATTAAAAAACCCATAACTAAGCTACGTTTATTTCCGTGTCCATTGTTTTGTAGATGTAAAGGTGATTTTTTTTAAAAAATTATAAATAAGGATGAAAGTATTTAAGATAACTGAGATAGAACGTGGGAACTTAACGCTCAAATTATAAATATACATGTTCAAAATGGAGTGAGGTGCTTCTAAAGTTAGACAGGTTTATCAACTCTCTACTCTGTATGTTGTCTTTCTTGTTGTGGTGGTTATGTTAAACATTTGCTAGAAGGGAATTGGATCGGGTTTAATCTGTTTACCAGGATATTAGGTAATCTGGATGAACTCTCCCAGTATAGCATAGAGTTTTCCTCAATTAGATATATGGCCACAAGAAACGTTACATTCTGTGACATTGGTTTACATTGGTGCTCAATGGCCGAATTGCTCGGGTAGTAACCATTCATTACAGCCATATGTTCTGATGCTTCATTAATTGTTTTTAGATCTGTATCCCTAATCCCCAACTCCTTTCTGTGTATTCATTAAATTACCAGCTAAAGCATACCTAATTAAGGGTTCTTCAATGATGTAATACAATGCATAACTGGAGCTCTAAATATTCTCCACTTATCATAACAATCAAATCTTAGTTAACAAAAACTAGACCCTTACATATTCACATGCATTCCTCTTATGCCTCTTGGAGCATGGAAATGATATCAACCTTACCAACTCACCCACAACCTCAACCATGGCTAGTCGAGTTGTTACAAAAATGATAACAATAACTACTGAATATCTTGGTTGATGCATGCATTGCATATTTTTGCTGCGCAGTGCAAACTCTTGGGAGCACACACAATTTTGACTTATGGTGTGTACACAATCTTGTCAAAACCGTAGGCTACCAACATATGCTCATGGCATGCATATTTTTGCTGCGTAGTGCAAACTCTTGGGAGCACACACAATGTTGACTTATGGTGTGTACATTGTCTTGTCAAAACAGTACGCTACCAACATATTCTCATGGAAATTATTTGATTTGCAAACAATACACATAGGTCTTGATAATTTCTTTCATATAAATCAAAGCGTGGAGCATCAAATTACTTATCAAGAAGTGAGCTAAGAGTGAGAGATATCATAGGAATGGAGTAAAGGGAGTTTATGGACTAAAATAAAACAAAGAATATAGAGGAGAAGTAATATAACATCATCACAAAAATGCACTAAATTGTTGAGGGTGATAAATACACTAAAGAGTTGAATGTAATACTTAAATTCTTGAGTTATGAAGATTAATAGTAAAATTTATTAATACATAATTCGTGTATATCAACAAGTACGACTAATATATTGATCTTCTTGAGAATATTCATCATTGAGGAGGTTTCTTTCGCTTCAATGTGGTTGAGGGGTTTTCATAATCTTCTTTGTCTCTTTTTGGAAGGATTTTGATTTTCAATGTTCACTCCAAGTTTAATAAATTTGGGATGCCATTAACTACTTGAGTTGAGAAAATTTTCTCCCAACAACTCTTGTATTAAGCTAAAATATTTTGGTATGCACCTTTATTTCCTTAGGTCTCTCATGTATTTAGTATTAGCTTATTGCTCAAATTTATGAAAATAACTAAAATAAAAATAAAGGAGAATAAGAAAATGAAAAAAGATATATCCTCTGTCTATAGAGGAGAAAATCCAACTATAAGGTGGGGCCTATCCTCCTCTCTCTTTTATATAATTATGAAAGAAAGAAACCTAAAGGAAATGTTGAGTCACTAAGAAGTTTTATTTGACATTATGTGCCTAAATGGTTGCTACATTATAGTCTTCCTCCTTTAATATTCTCTCAAATTCCACGGTGACGAATACTTCGTTTGAACCTTTCAAAAATGTTAAATTAGTGGGCCACCAGGAGAGGTATCCCTTCCTTGGCCACTTTCAGTGGGAAGGAGAAGCCTTGTTTGCTTCAAAAGCTTCCCTTGTAAGGAGTACGCCTCTCTTCCGCTACACTTATCTATGGCACAAATATTTCTCCTACACATGATTTTGGCATGAAATGCTTTCCTCTTCATTCGGATCTCCACTGATTTGTCACCCATTTTGTTTTCTTTTGCTTCTCTATTAGGCTCGCCTCCTTAACCAAAATATTCTTATGTATCTCTTCTTCTTCTTCTCTCTACATCTTATCCATTCTCTTCCTCACCTCATCTCAACATCCTTTTTGGATGCATTCTACTATATCCATTCTTCCTTTTATATATTTTCCGCTCCCTCCCCTGCATGGGGGTTATTCTCATCCTATCGGTTCATTCCATCATCCCTTTCTCTACAAAGACAATCTTTATCCATAGGGAAATTTCTTACAACAGTCTACTTCGAGGGTTGAATGAAAAATTTGTTTCAAGACTATAGACTAAATCATTGCATTCAACAACAAACTCAACAATACACCCTTCTTTCATATGATCAGACTAGAAATTGATGGATTTGGCCCAATTATTATCCACATATTGCAATCTATTGATTGCATCTTGGTCCCAAACCAATGATTCTTGGCCTCTCCATACACATTTAATTTGTCTTTGTCTCTTTATACACTCATGCAATAAAAAATGAAACTCAACAAATGAAATTTCAATTCAAATGGACTATAAATTGTATTGGTGTTTCTAGTGAAGTTTATTTATTTGAAATATCTTCTTTAGAAAGGATTTTTCTTCGTTCTTTGTCTGTGGAACTAAAAATGTCTCCTCAAATCATCTCTTCTCCAACATGATCTCATCCTTCTCTTGATCATCGTTCCCTTACTCGACATTCCCCTTTTTTCCCGCCCTTAGCCATTCACACCCAGAAATGTACCTCGGACAATTAAAAACACTCACAACATCAAGACTCCATTAGCAGGGGTCACTCTGCCACATTCCTCTTAGCATACTGAAGTAGTCTTTCTTGATAGCAAAATACGAGGTTGTATATTTGATCTGATGACCCGGGGAATGAACCGATATATGTACTTGTCACCATGTATGTTTCCCAACATTTTATCCCAAATAAAGGATGATTGAATGCACCTAGTGATAGCTTCTGTTCCCTTAATAAAGACACTGCACTATGGCCTCATGGAGAGTTGTGGACCCATATAGAAGAGTATTGCTTCACACCTGATGAGATGGATTTGTGGTACGGCTTCTGCCATCCAACCAGGAAATGAAACAATTCATTTTTTCATGAAAGCGTGTGGTCATTTGTATAACGACCCAACGTTCACACACGACTACAAGCCGAGCAAAAGTAAATTTTTTGTTTTTTTAGTTAAAGGAAATGGGAGACAATAATTGAACTTCGTCTGACCATGAACACACACCCATAGAGCAGGTAATAGAAAATACAACTCCACTCCTAGCAGAAGAGAAACTAGGTGAAACTCCGTAGAACAATAAGGAGGAATGACTACCCTCCTAACACAAACATGACCACCCAACTGCGCTAAGGGACCCAACCTCCATCCCGGCCACAAGACTGATGTATCATAATGGAGTTCATGAGAACCATTGGGGTAACAAAGTAAAAGCAAGTCATAAGATTGTAGCGGTGTCAACCATTACAACTATCAATGATATAAGAGCATAGTCAAAAGTGAACATTTAATGCGTTGTCATGAGAAATATATCAACACAATTATAGAAGGTGGTTGTACTATTTAATCCATTACATTTACGACCATCGTGGATCATTGTCCTATGGGAGAAGGGAAACACCGTCCTACTTAAGCCATTTAATTATGACTATTAAAATCGTTGTTCCTTTTTATCCAGCAATTAACTCGCCGTTGTCTAAACTTATATTGGTTTGTAAATCGACTATTGATCTAATGACGGGGAAGAATCATGGAATTAGGCTCATTGCTTGGATCGTATTGCTAAAATGCAGTCAATACGTTCTGCAGTAACGTTGGAGTTAAAATCTGCGCAAAAATGAAACAGTCACGTCTCAATAATGGTCATAACAATTATCTATTTAACCAAGATTCAACATTTTAAATAAAAGAATCGCCACCATAACTGTACTAATAAAATTCTCTTAAATCGATGGCCATACATAACGCTGCCGCGAGAAGTGATAAAGAAATTCGCAGAAAGGGGTACAAAACGACTCAATAGTCATAAGATTATCTCTTTTGTAATTTCAACATTTTAAATAATAGAATCGCCACCATAACTGTAGCAATAAAATTCTCTTAAATCAATGGCCATACATAGCGCTGCCGGGAGAAGTAATAAAGAAATTCGCAGTCAGGTGTACAAAAAAACGTTGTTCAATGCATAGCTCATTATCCGGAGAGTGATAAAGGAATTTGCAGACAAGGGTTTGAAAGCATTGTTCAATGCATAAAGTTGTCGGGAGAAGTGAGAAAGAAATTCGCGGACAGGGGTATGAAAAATTTGTTCAATGCGTAACGCTACCGGGAAAAGTGAGAAAGAAATTTGCAAACAGGGGTACAAAAATGCTATTCAGTGTGCCGTAATTTGTTAATATCTGTAATTTTATAAGAAAACACGTATTATAATTACGTTTTTCCCATTCAGTGTGCCAAGTTCTGAAGCACTCAACAGAGTAATGAAAATCGCAGTTCTAATTCTGAGTTTGTTAATATCATAGTCACCGAGACACAGGAACACAGTAACCGAGAGTTGTTAATAATTTTGTTGAATCAAGAATGCACTTTAATAAACAGTATTTATCAGAAGTTACTAAAACCTACAGCTAATCGACATGTACAACTAATCTATTCATCTTCATCAGAATATTCATCGCTGGGGAATTAGTGAATATTCATTGTTAGGGTTCCCCTTCAGTGTTGACTCAACTTTTAATAGAATTCAGGAGGTTAGTCGCAGGCACGGAAAAGGAATTGCGTCATCATTAGTT
Organism: Picea sitchensis; assembly: GCA_010110895.2. NCBI lineage: Eukaryota > Viridiplantae > Streptophyta > Pinopsida > Pinales > Pinaceae > Picea > Picea sitchensis. Next base: position 8,007 of record SNQJ01S0120360.1, on the reverse strand, counting down.
TATACTTATAAATGACGTCAGCTTTGGAATCAGATGTAATCCATGGATGTCTGAGACCTACGAGAATGACATCACCTACACTAAGACGAACACCTTCATGCCTTAACCTCCCACTAATTTTACACAGCCGTGTTTTCCCATGATCACTACACCTGGAATAGCAGCGATGCTCGCCCAATTTTGCAACAACTTGTCCGTATACTTGCCCATCTTTTTTAAAAGTCACTTCTCTGCGCATGACGGCTGCTTCACTTCTTCGCATTCTGCTATTTTTATCTCACAAACAGTTCCTGTCATTGTCTTCCACTCTTCCACATCCCAATAGGAATCCGCAGAGTCATGTTCTTCAGACATTTTTTCCCTCTCTCCACCAGACGTGTATCAGTAATTATTAACGTGACCCGTTTATATCCTCTCGGCGATGTTTTTTCACTAATGAATAACGGATGATAGGCTCACAGATGTTTTTCACTAATGAATAACGGATGATAGGCTCATGGGCTTTTATTTAGTATCCATGGACGCGTCGTTTCCGTGTACAAAGAGCTTTACCAGTAAGTTTCTTCTTTACCAGCCAGCTTTGAAGGATGTTGAAATCTGAGTTAGAACGAAAGTAAGTTAATGGAACGGTCACATTTATATCCTTAATGTTATGTAAGCACACCTTTAGTATCAATGAGCATTAGTCGTCAAGATTGATTGAGACGGACATAAATATTATGATTTGGTTAAGTTTTGATATATGTAGTGTTTTAAACATTATTTTGATCAAATTATTTATTTATATATAATATAAAGTTTGAGTATGGGTCCTAATGGTTAAGAACATGTGTTTTTTCTTAAAAGGATTATGTTTTACTAAATCAAGGGTAGGATAAAGGTATGTATATCCTTATCAATGAAAGAATTGGTGGAGCTATGAAAAATCTTGTCTCAAAATATACCTGTGAATTTTTTTTCAAACACAAAATTAAAGAACAAGGCTTGATTAATGTTGAACTTGTCAAACTCAAGCTAACATGAAAAAATAACCATTTGAGTGCACCAAAAGTGACCAAGAGGTTCCATATATTCTTGGTTTCAAATTTCTCTTATATAAGGTTGTTAAAATCACAACATGGGTAGAAATAGGGGGATGTTCTAACCATTGTCCTATTTTTTCTTCACCTAGAGAAGCACATGAAGCACATCAAAAAAAACCTGATGATGACCATCTCAAGTTCAATACCACTTGGATTGAGGAAGACGATTTCTAGGCTATGGTCAAGACTAAATGGTTAAGATATGATACACATTCTAGAGACTCACCCAACTCACGATTTGCAGCTTCGTTGATGAAGGTTAAAGTTATATTGGTTGGGTAGATATTTGAAAGGATTTATGAAGGAGATAAATACTATATATATATATGAGAGAAGATTTCGTAGGGATTGCGCATTAATATGGTATATGAAGTATTTTGGACTTAGAACTAATAAGAGGGAATTACTAGACATAAGAGAAGGAAAATGGGAAATAAAAAGTAGAGTGGTGTGGTTCGATAAGTTATACAAGAACACAAATTTTTTCATTAGTATGCAAACCATATAAAGAGGGTTTTCATAATTTGTGAGATTCAAGCTATAAAGTGCAAGCCTGTTAAGAATTTCAAGGAGAATGTAGATATCAAAGTCTATCATTTCTAGTGCATTTATGAAGAGATACATTGAACCAATGTGTTGAAGCATTGAAGCTAGCGACGTATTCTCTAGTTTTGTATACTATAGTTAGATGATGATGGAAGGGTGCAACAAAGGTATATCTTACTTTAGGAGCGTTGGCCTCTTTTAAGGAAGGACAAAGAGGCATTGGATTTTTTATGGATGTGAGGAGGGAATATTTCGTTGAAGGTCATAAATGAAATATAAAGCATAGGTAAGATCATTGGGGCTTTTAAATCTACATTCTTAGATTTACTTTCTAAAATTGACTTGTCTAAGGAGGATTTGATGTGTTCAAACCCATAATGGGTTGAGACAAGGTTATTCTTTTTCACCAATATTATTTTTACATGTTCGTGAATGACTAAGACAAACCATATCACTTGGATAAAAGGTCTAAAAGTATATATATGGAATTAGAATTGGTGGAACTATTTAATTGTATCACTCATTGTTCATGAATGTTGCATTTCTTTTTCCAAATGGTTATCTAGGGGAAGCACACGGACTTCTATAACTATTATAAGTCTATAACATATCTATAAGGATGGAGATTAACATTAAGAAATCAACTATAAGGATGGAGATTAACATTAAGAAATCAACTATACATTTTTTTAATAATCTGTAGCAAGAGGATGTGTAGTTGTTGGTGGATTTGTTTCCCTTTAGGCATTTAAATTTTAAGGAGAGATTTAAGCACCTTGGTTCCTCTTGAGAGTCAAATGGATTTATGGTTAGAGTGATTAGCTCTACTGGTTGCTAGTGGATATCAGAGATGGTGTAATTAGTGCAATGCGATGGTTTAGAGAGGGAGATTAACTTGGTTAAATGTGTAGCAGAAAATCATCCTTGAAGAAATAGTGAATGATTTCAAAGGAATTCCTTAGCAGTTATTCTAAAAGATTATAAATTGTTTTCTTTGGTGCAAAGAGGTAAGTGATGGAATTACCAGCCACCCTTTGAACATAATCCCTTTTCGGTGGTGTGGAGTTGATACACTCGTCCTACGATTCTTTGCCAGTAATACAAGACCACCACTAAAACTGGAATCCAGTGCCACCGGTTACGGTCGCCGTTAGAAATATCAGTAGAACCCTGCGGTAACACCACCACACTTGCTGTTGGTCACTGGAGGTTGAAACGCTACGCTTCACATCACATTCACGCAGCGATAAACATTCGTACTGGTAAAAAAATGGTTGCGTGTAAAACTTTTTAATTGGCATCAAACACCCACGCGACCATACCTATCCGCCCAATAACAATAATATAGTAAATTGTAGCCATCTTAATAGATTATCTCTAATCAATGAATCGTGATGGCAATCGGTGGGCGGTGAGCAAGTAATTTTAATCTTAGTTTAGTAAAATGTAAAAATGATAATTACATAAGCAGACGTCTTTACTCAGTAAAGGCGAAGAGTTAATTTATCAAAATCCTCATCCATTGATTAGAGGATGACGAAGAATATATCAATGCTTAATTTGCCAACCCTAAAGATTGAAATTTATGATTAAAAGGTATTATTGATTAATTGTGCGATTAATGTCAATATTATTAGATTATGCGCGTTGGTCATCAAAGGAAAACATCACATACACTGAAATAGTAGTGATCGCTTTGGCATTACCTGTGTATCCGACCGACTCAACGAGTGGTGTAAAATCCTGGAAAACCAACTACAACAGCCTTAGGACTGATTATTCCCCACCGATGCCCAATCCCAATCCTAAATGGAAATAGTCACGTGGCATGTCTAAGTGGTGGTACTTGATGATGTTGTAGATTGTGAATTCCAATGAAACTCCTTCCACCCGAGGAATTGAGTAACTAAAAGAGCGTCTGAGGGGAGAATTGAGTATTAGCTAAAGAGTCTGAGGAGAGAGAGCTTAGCTACTTTGGAGGATTTTTGAAAGGTCTTAGGATATGATACAGGGCAATGAATGGCCAAATGCGTTGAGTATTCATAGCGTCGTTATCTTGGTTGAAAAAGAAACTAAGTGAAAAGAATTTAAAACATGCAATAATTTGTAATGAACCTCCTCGCTCCTTAGTTGAAGTCTTTTCAGCTCACGTTTGTTGATCGCGCAATGCGTTCATATTCTCTCCATGAAATCGTGTAGCTTACATCAAGCGGCGGTGGAGGGGTAGAAGTTGAAGCCGCCACTTCACATCCAGTGACCATAAACATCGCACCCGGTAAAAATGACTGCGCTTAACACTTTTTAATTGGCATCCAACAACCACACAACCATACCTATCCGCCCAATAACAATAATATAGTAAATTGTAGCCATCTTAATAGATTATCTCTTAATCGATGAATCGTGGCAATCGGTGGTGAGCCAGTAGTTTTTAATCTTATTTTAGTAAATGCTAAAAGTAATTACACAAGCCGAGATGCAGCCATAAATGAAGTGATTGAATTTATCAAATCTCATCCAGCGATTAGGGGCGGTAATATGCGGTATCTTTAATTGCCAACCCTCATATTGAAATATATGATTAAAAGGTGATTAATTGTGCCCATTATCCATAGATATAAGCCTTTAGTACCAACTAATCCATTTATCCTAACCAGCGGATTGAGCCAGATCTTGTGAAGGTCTTGAAGACGAATGTTAGCGGTGGGAGATATCGAGGCCTTTAGTTGATTCGTACAATGCCTCTTAAAGGCATAAACCTAAGTGTGATACATTTTACAGCTGGGTCATTAGCAATGCCTCTTGATTACAGCGTAGTGTAGCCATGCATATAAGTTGAGGAGGAATGAGGTGGCAATGTCTTATTGGAAATTGATGGCAACTTCCAATTATACCAATTGGAAATGTTTCAGTAATTATGGCAATTGGTCCCCCATAATTTCGAACTAGCTTGCCCTCAGATTCTATATCTACAAACATTGTTCTAGTTGAATTTGGCCTTTTGAATTACCCATACCTATCATTTTTAAGAATTAATAATTTATTTTAAGCCTTTCCAATTACCACATATCTATCATTTTAATTTAATTCAGCAACATTGTAAAATCGTCCTTAATCTACTATCGTATCTTTGGGGCAAAGTTTGCCAATTAGTTTTCTTACTTTAACTAATTTTGTTATACAAGATAGCATTAAATTGGTAATAAAGGATTTCGCGGTCCTCCTTAGGGGAAGAATGCTCTTGTTTCAATTCAATCTTAATAAATGGTGTATGAAGGAACAGTTTCAGTGGTTGAGCCACCAAGTCAAAACTAATCATTGTAATTGAAAAAAATAAGAAGGGAAAGATGCTTACTATATAGGTTTATAAAATGGCATAACATAAAAATGGTGTATGAAGGGACAATTTCAGTGGTTGAATTTACCAAGTCGAAAACTAATCATTACCTTAATTGACCAAAAATAAAATAAGGAGGAAGATGCGGTTACTATATAGACTTATAAAGTAGCGTAACAGAAATACAGGGTGTGATGGTTGGTTGCTTGAGATCCAAAGAAAATAATCATTACCTTGGTGTATAAATAAAGAAGTTTTTCGTTCACACTAAAAATCTTATTTTTATATATATAGACATACTTATAAAATGGCGAAACAATTTTTTTTTTTTTATTTTTCTATATCAAGACCATACACGTCCAAAGTCTCTGGTTGTTGGTAAATAAGAAATCGTGTTTTTATATTCAGGTTGAGATATTCCATCTTTTTCTTATTATTTTATAAATATGGATATCTATATTTCATTCCAAAACCCATAACTAAAGCTTCGTTATTTCCGTGTCTACTGTTTTGTAGATGTAAAATTGATTTGTCTTTTTAAAAATTATAAATAAGGGATGAAAGTATTTAAGATAACTGAGATAGAGCCTGGGAACTTAACGCTCAAATTATAAATATACATGTTCAAAATGGAGTGAGGTGCTTCTAAAGTTAGACAGATTTATCAACTCTCTACTCTGTATGTTGTCTTTCTTGTTGTCATGGTTATGTTAAACATTTGCTAGAAGGGAATCGGATCGGGTTTAATCTGTTTACCAGGATATTAGGTAATCTGGATGAACTGTCCCAGTATAGCATAGAGTTTTCCTTAATTAGATATATGTACAAAAACATTACATTACGCAGCATTGATTTACATTAGTGCTCAATGGCCGAATTACTCAGGTAGTAACCATTCACTACAGCCATACGTTCTGATGCTTCATTAACTGTTTTTAGATCTATATCCCTAATCCCCATCTCCTTTCTGTGTATTCATTAAATTATCAGCTAAATCATACCTAATTAAGGGTTCTTCAATGATGTAATACAATGCATAGCTGGAGCTCTCACTCTTCCTCCATATGTAACAATCAAATCTTAGTTAACAAAAACTAGACCCTTACATACTCACATGCATAGTAACCATTCACTACAGCCATACGTTCTGATGCTTCATTAATTGTTTTTAGATCTATATCCCTAATCCCCAGCTCCTTTCTGTGTATTCATTAAATTATCAGCTAAAGCATACCTAATTAAGGGTTCTTCAATGATGTAATATAATGCATAACTGGAGCTCTAAATATTCTCCACTTATCATAACAATCAAATCTTAGTTAACAAAAACTAGACCCTTACATACTCACATGCATTACTCTTATGCCTCTTGGAGCATGGAAATGATATCAACCTTACCAACTCACCCACAACCTTAACCATGACTAGTTAGGTTGTTACAAAAATGATAACAATAACTATTGAATATCTTGGTTGATGCATGCACTGCATATTTTTGCTGCGCAGTGCAAACTCTTGGGAGAACACACAATGTTGACTTGTGGTGTGTACACAATCTTGTCAAAACCGTAGGCTACCAACATATGCTCATGGCATGCATATTTGTGCTGCGTAGTGAAAACTCTTGGGAGAACACACAATGTTGACTTATGGTGTGTACATTGTCCCCTTATATATTTGCATGCATTCCCCTAATGCCTATTGGAGCATGAAAATGATATCAACCTTACCAACTCACCCACAACCTTCCATGACTAGTCGGGTTGTTACAAAAATGATAACAATAACTATTGAATATCTTGGTTGATGCATGCACTGCATATTTTTTCTGCGTAGTGCAAACTCTTGGGAGCACACACAATGTTGACTTGTGGTGTGTACACAATCTTGTCAAACCCGTAGGCTACCAACATATGCTCATGGCATGCATATTTGTGCTGCATAGTGAAAACTCTTGGGAGAACACACAATGTTGACTTATGCTGTGTACATTGTCTTGTCAAAACCATATGCTACCAACATATTCTCATGGAAATTATTTGATTTGCAGACAATACACATAGGTCTTGATAATTTCTTTCATATAAATCAAAGTGTGGAGCATCAAATTACTTATCAAGAAGTGAGCTAAGAGGGAGATATATCATAGGAATGGAAGTAAAGGAAAGCTTATGGACTAAAAATAAAACAAAATAGAGAAGTAATATAATCTCATCACAAAAAATGCACTAAATTGTTGAGGGTGATAAATACACTAAAGAGTTGAATGTAATACTGAAATTCTTGAGTTATGAAGCTTAATAGTAAAATTTATTAATACATAATTCATGTATATCAACAAGTACGACTAATCTATTGATCTTTTTGAGATTATTCATCGTGAGAGGTTTCTTTACCTTCAATGTGGTTGAGGGGTTTTCATAATCTTCTTTGTCTCTTTTTGGAAGGATTTTGATTTTCAATGTTCACTCCAAGTTTAATAAATTTGGGATGCCAATAACTACTTGAGTTGAGAAAATTTTCTCCCAACACCTCTTGTATTAAGCTAAAATATTTTGGTATGCACCTTTATTTCCTTAGGTCTCATATTTATTATCACTAGCTTATTGCTCAAATTTATGAAAATAACTAAAATAAAAAATAAAGAATAAGAAAATGAAAAAAAGATATATCCTCTCATGTCCTATACAAGAGAAAATCCAACTATAAGGTGAGGCCTATGCTCCTCTCTCTTTTATATAATTATGAAAATAAACTACAAAGAAATGTTCAGTCACTAAGAAGTTTTATTTGACATTATTGGCCTAAATGGTTGCTACATTATATTCTTCCTCCTTTAATATTCTCTCAAATTCCATGGTAAGGAATACTTCGTTTGAACCTTTCAAAAATGTTAAAATAGTGGGCCACCAGGAAGGCCACATCCCTTCCTTGGCCACTCGGTAGGAGGAAGGCGCACTTGTTTGCTTCAAAAACTTCCCTTGTAAGGAGTACGCCTCTCTTCCTCTACACTTATCTCTGGCACAAATATTTCTCCTGCAC